>PVIU01002536.1:0-168962 GCA_004026605.1 Ondatra zibethicus | reverse complement strand
CCTCTTTTCCCCAGAGAGCCACAGCTGAATCTGGTTCAGTCTGGCTTTCTTCTATTATTTTTATAATTTAACTCCTCTATATTTTTCTAATTGTGATACTTATTTACCAGTTGTCAAGAAAGAAGCTTTGATACTTTGATTCTAATGTCTTATTTTGAAGTCTTGCTGAGTTTTGTATTCTGTGATTTATATCATGAAGTTGTGCTACAATAATAGTGAATGACTGTATGATTCTGCTTGTTCCATGCTTCTATTTACATAGGACATCTCAACTGAAATTTACCGATGAAGCTTCATAGCTAAAGTACAACATATGCCCCTCACCCCGTTCCCAATTCTCCCTCACAACTTAATATACTTCTTTTGTAGTTATTTATTTAACCCACTGAGTCCAATTAGTGCTGCTGTCATATGCATGGGCATGGATGGTGCCCTGGAAATCTGCCAGTTTTCACCCTGCTGAGGAGAAGTTACTGGCATCCAGGCTGCCATCAATTGCCAATAGTCCCTTAGCTAATGTCTTTTCTTTTCTTTTTTTTTTTTGTGGGGTCCTCATTATCTTTTTTTTTCCATACATTGTTTTGTTTTATTTTTTCCATTCAAGAACATAATTAAAGAAATAAAATTTTTCTAATGTCTTTTCTTTTGGCAGCTATTTCCTTGTTGATTGGAGTCATGTTACTAAGAAAAAATGTAATTTGTTCTATGGACAAATTATACAACTGTTGCTTAATTCTATCCTATTGCCATTACTTTATTGTATCCTTTTATGAAGATACTTAATTATTTTTGTGAGACAGGGTTTCTCTGTGTATCTATGGCTGTCCTGGAACTTACTCTGTAGAGCAGGATGGCTATGAATTCACAGAGATTTACCTGCCTCTGCTTCACTGTGGGATGGGATAAAGGGTGTGTGCCACCATCACCTGGCTAATACTTAATTTTCAAGTGTAAAAGTGTATGTGTTTTTGAGAATACTGAAAGACACTGTTTGGGACTAAGGGTATTTCTCAGTGGTACAGTGCGCTGAGTTCTATCCTCAGAACTGCAACCAACCAACCAGACAGAAGACAGGAAACAAAGAGCTGGCTCATGTAGAATGTTTCATACAGTTAATCCGGAGTGCTTGAAAAGCAACTTTGCTGTAACTTGGCCTGATTTGGCATGAGCTTGCACTGCAGATAAACACTTCTGCAAATTCAAATCACAATTCCTTCTGTGTGGATTTTTGTGTTATTCTGTCAGTTGTCTGGTTTTATAAAATACCTGTTGTTGGCATTGCTCAGTTAGAAAAAAAGTGAGATTGAACATAATAAATATTAAGAGAATTGGTTGCTTATGAGGAAACTGCTGATTTGACATTATGCAAAATTGTATACTTTTCATCAGTATATTGATGAAATTGTATACTATTCAATTGTTAATAGTTGGGCTAATGAGATGGCTGATTTGGTAAAGGCCATTGCCACATAAGCCTTGGGACCCAAGTTCAATCTCCAGAACCTGAGCAAAGGTGGAAGGAAAACATTTTCTACAAATCTGTCCTCTGATCTCCACATAAGCTCTATGGAATATGTACCCCCAACAAACCACATCAAGCACATATATGGACAATAATAAATAAATATATTAAAAATAGTAAAAAAAAGTACACCTTATATGAAATAGTCTTAATAAATCTCTACAGAAGTTCTAATCCAATGCTTTTCTTCTGTGAAGTTCATGGAAACTTCTCTAAAATACATAATGTTGTAGTCTGCTGAGAAAGTCTTCATAGATACAGAAAAAAAAGTAATATCACACATATTAGATCTTAGTAAACTAAAACTAGAAGTACATATGAAAAGAAACTAAGTAAATAAATGGAGAGAGACTAATATACTATCATGTGAACTGTGAGCTATAGAAGAGTTTGCTTAGAAATAAAAATAAATTTTAGAGGCAAATGGAAATGAAAGCATAACCTACCAGAACCAGAACAGAATAGGAGTTCTAAGGGAAGAGTTTACAGATCTGAATGTTTAAACTAAAACAATCAGAGAAATATAAAATAAATAACCTAATGATCTACCAACTAGCTTAAAGGAAAATCAATACTAAACAACAAATTAATAAAGATACAAACACAAAGCAATGAAATAAAAACTAAAAGAACAGTATAGTAAAATCAATCAAAGTTGGTTCTTTGAAGAATAAGTAATATTGTAAATTGCTTAAACTAACAAAAATAAGGAGAAAGAAATACTAACCAATGAAATTAGATATGAGATCGTGTGTACTACAGTGGATTGTAATGAATTCCAGGGGATCCTTAGGAAATGGTTCTTTAAAAACTGATATTCTTAAGAACTTAAAATCTTAGTCAGGCAGTGGTGGTGCAAGACTATAATCCCAGCACTCATTCAGCAGGCAGAGGCGGGTGGATCTTTGTGAGTTCATGGCCAGTCTGGTCTACAAGAGCTAGTTCCAGGACAGGCTCCAAAGATACAGTGGAAATCCTGTTGTAAAGAAAGAGAGAAAGAGAGAGAGAGAGAGAGAGAGAGAGAGAGAGAGAGACTTAAAATCTTTAAACGAAACTAACCAATTCCTAAATATATATTACCTAGCAAAGTGAATCGATAAGATGTGATTAATTCAAACAGATTTGTAAGAAGATACTAAACCTAAAAGGTAAGTTAGTGTCTTTCCAGCATAAAAGTCTAGTGCAGGAAGATTCATTGCTGAATTCTAACAAATCTTGAAGATAGGGCGAAAACTCAACTTTTCATTATGATAGGAAGAAATGGCACACTATCGATTGATTTTTAAAGCCAGTGAAAGCCTGATACTAAAATTGGATAAGGACTCAACAAAAGGAAACTGTAGAAGAATGTTTATGGTGTGAACAGATGCACACATTCTCAATGAGATTCCTACAACCCAAACTGAAGAATACGTTAAAGATAGTATACACACACACAAACACACACACACACACACACACACACACACACATATATATATATGTATATATATATATATATAAACATGATCAAATTATATTCATTTCAGGGATTTGAGGGTGGAACAATACTTAAAAATGAAAAAGTATAATGGCGTCTCTAAAGTATACTTACCAACAGAAATCACAGGGTGATCGCAATAGATATAGCAAAGACCTGTGATAGTGTTCCACACCCCTTGATCATCAAAATGCTGATGAAAGTGGCAACAGAATTAACACTTCTCAACATTATAAAAAGCTCATGACAAATACACTTAACATTTTACTAAATGGAGAAAACAGCATTTCCTCTAAAATCTGGAAAGAGACAGTGGCCAATTCCCCCACTTCTTAACTAGAGGTCTAACAGAGGGAAATAAATCAGATACTAAAGGAGGGTAAGACATCCCATTATGTGTAGATGGCATCCTATATGTGAAAGACACCAAATACCCCACTAAAAACCTCAGAAGTGTCAAACACTTCAAGTATTAGCAGGATGAAAACAAATACAGCAGTATGTCGATGTTCTATTACCAGTAATAAACTTGTCTAGAAATTTGAAGGACTGTTTCTCTCATTAAATATCTGAGGAACCCTCTGGCATAGAAGACAGAATAAAAGACAATCAGCACTGAAGGCTATTGAGGACACAGGGACGCTTTAGGTAGATGAAAACAGCAAAACATCAATGAAGTACTAATGGCAATTTCTTCCAAAGTATAGAAGATGATACATCATTCAAAACATCAGAAAATAAACCATAAAGTAATATAATAAAGTTTATTGAAATTTTATTTTCTTTGACAAGGACAACATCCAGAGAGTGATTTTTTGAAATTCATTTATTCATATTTCTTTGGAAGCACATTTTTATCAAAAGAAAAAATAAGCGAATAACTGAATAAAGTTATATCAGGTTGTAAGATGAATGGAGAGAGGATAGAGGAGAGATAGTGAGAAGAAGGAAAGCAGAAGAGAGATGGGGAGGCCAGATCACTGAAAATTTTAATGCTAAATTCTGTGCACCCCATTCACGAGCTGACAGTATTTTAATGATGGAATTCTATCCATTGTCTAAGCCACACTTTTTCTCCAGGCCCTTCTGATCATTATTGTTACTTATTTTCAGTTCTTAAAATATATGTTACCATTCAGTGTCTCAATATCTTTGCATAAAATCTTTCAGTGCGAATGACTTCTTACGGCAAACCTCTGATTATCCATGAAAAGCCATGCAGATGCCACATCTCTGTGAAGCGTCCGTAGTCACCAAAATCATTCCAGCATTCCAACACTGTTGTGTTCTCCTATATTTTAATTATTTTATTTGCATAGTTTGAATTTAATATTAGTTGCCTATTTTATCTACATGAGATCTTAAACTCCACTGTACACTGCAGTGTCTACACAGCAATCACCAATCTCTAAAAGTAATTCATAATCTTTATAAAATAATTTCTAACATAAAATTTCTAGAAGCATAGACTTTGCCTAGATTTTAAGTCTTTTCTTCTCAATATCTAGCCCTCTGTAGTTGTTCACAAAGCATATTATATGAGGTTACTTATCAAGTCTGAGAGAGGGCACAATTTTTTATCTTCAAAAGAGGAAATAATGTCTGCTAAAATGATGTTTCATGAATTATAACAAAGACAAACAAATCTCTGTGAGGAAACCCTCACAAGTTGTTCTATAACAACATGTCTGCAGCAATTAGGGAACTAGTGGTTCACTATCCAATCTCTCACTAAATCCTTGTCTCCAGGTGTAAGAAAGAAATTCATAGCACAGAAAAATTGCAGTGATCTCATGCAGAATGTACCTGTCTCTTGTTTTTTCTGTCTTTAAATTTCCTCATTGACCATTTTAATGAATACATTCCCTCCAGTCATTAATAGTCTCCCAAAGAACAGAGTCTTTTATGCCTAGCTCACTGTCTCTTAAAATGTGTGAATCAGTGTTCTTTTGGCTATTGTTTTCATGGGCAACACTAACTTCTTTAGGACAGTCTATGGTACATTGTTAGAACACTTTATAGTCAAAGTTTCTGGTTTTTAGAAGATTCTCTATGAATGAATTTAAAAAAAGTTGAAGCCATTTGTTTTTCAAGCTAAATTTTAGCCTGAAGGAAACAGGATAATACGGACACCAAGCAGGGGAACAGTAGCATAACTCTTATGTAGATGTTTACTCTAGGAAGTAAAATGAAGGGATCTTGAGGAGACCACATGGGCTATCATTGCAGTAGCTCAGGTAAGAGCAACTAAAATTCTTGGTACTGCTTGGGGAGGAACATAGTTATTCAGGATGTCATTTCCACACTATAGAGGACATTAGGTTGAAAACTCAGTATTCCTTGCCTGAACTGGTTCCAGGACACAGCCATAGCTTTCAGGAAGTAGTTAACCACCAAGTTGTTTTCTCCTGCAATATTCTCTTTTCTTTTGGCTCCTCAGTAAATTACCAAAGATGTAAAATGTCAAAATTATGCACATCCTTTTTAATAGAGAACAAGCCAGTGAGTTAATGAAGCCCAAAATGTACACATCTACACTTTATGCGCTCTCTCTCTCTTTCTCTCTGTCTCATGAGTTGCTTTGTGAAAACTTAGGACATCTCTTTCCCAGTGAGTTCTTAAGATAGATGCTTAATTGTCTTGGTATTTATGGGCATTTTAACACTGATGTGATAGACCTTTTAGGAACATAGCTGAGGTCATCAGATCATTACCTCTGATGAGAAACTCTCTGTATAAAATAATCAGTATCTGCAGAAAGTCTTAACTGTTCCTGTTTATTCCTAAAAATGATTCCTGTGCATATGAAAGCAGAAAATTTTGCCTCTATTGCATGAAGCTGTATTGTTCAGTATGACCTGGAAAATACTACCTCAGAACAACAAACCCCCTATTTCTCAGCATTCACGCCTTTCCAGTCCAGTATATATTTAGAGGTCCATGATCAACTAGAAATACTTCATACTTCTTGAAAGAGGAAAACAAGATGGTAAAAGTACAGAATATAGTGGGATAATACTTTGTGTTTATCAGACAGTGACTAAATGTGATGCATGTTTCCTTTTCTCAACAAATCACAGTGCATTTTGTGCATTTTTATAGTAAACAATTCAATGCTCATTAAGACCAGGCTACTTGTCTTATTCCCGTGGTTTGGAACACTTAAAAGCAGAAATAAATCAGTTTCTCATGGTCTAATTTTTTTCTACGGCATTTTTGCACAAGGAAATAAATTGGGCAGTCAAAGCTCTCTTTTTAAAATATGCAGGGTTAGAGAGGGAAGTATACAAACAACAGGGACATAAATCTTGACGACTGTTCACACATAGATTTCAAAAGGAGGGATGTCTACTAAAAATGAATTATGTCATACAACAGAATTCATGTATATTTAGATAGAATGACTTAAACAAGCAATTTTTCCCTTGTTTTTATTTTCAGTAAATGTAGTTTATTTTGACACTATTTTAATTAGTACGTGTGTGAGCTTGTGATGCATAGTGTCTGCATAGGGCTCAGAAGACGAGATATGGAGCTGATTCCCTTCTTTCACTGTATTAGGTCTGGAAACATAAAGACACCAGGCTTGGTGGCAAGCGCTTTCACCTACTGAGCCATCTTGCCATCTATGGTCTTTCTACTTTTCATAGAAATGAATGGCAAATCATGAAATGTCACAACAAAGTGAATCATTTCATTCATAAAATGGCTACTAAGATAACTGCAGCATGATATCTTGCAAAAACATATGAAGTTCTCTTTTAAGGTGATAAAAATAATGAGCTTAAATAAATTTTCAGCTAAATGAGAATTTATTTTTTAACAAATAACTCTTACTACATAAATAAAAATTTGAAATACACGTCAAGTTACACTTACTAGAAAGTTTAAGCACATTTTAAAACATACACAATTTTTGTAGCTGGAAAATTATTTTCATATTTTGATGTATTCATATTTTGATCCTCTATCTAAGAAAACTAGGACTCACAATACTGTGATGCTTATCCAAGGCCATAGGCTCAGAAACGATGGCATGGAACATCAAAGCTAGTTATTTTGATCCCAAGATCTCTACTCTATCCGCCTCAGTAGGACTCCCTCTCTGACCTGAAGGACATTTATGCCACTATCGAATATATACTCCTGAAAGTATTATTTATTATGTTTGTCCTTCACACAGAAATGGAAGTTTCAGCTCATATGACTACTAATAGAATACAAACGCCAAAAACAAATGATTTCTTTCTGACTGAAAGAGTTAAACATAAGCTAGAAAGCTAAAATTTTGTACAAGTAAAATATAAACTCTACTAACAGGCTCAACTAGAGGGTTGATGACTTCAAAGTTGCTGTCCAACCATAGAAACTTTCTGACCCCAAAGCCTTTTTGTTTTGCTTTGCTTTGTTTTTCTTCTTTACCTTTAAAAAGAATGTATGTCTGTATATGATATAGATAGCTTATACTGGTTTATGTGGGAACTGCCGATTGAGTGATATGTTATGATTATTTCTCATTTTTCTTCTTCAACTGAAGTGGCTTTTAAAAAAATATTTAGAACAAGACAATTTGAGAAGCTCATGAACAATTAGAGCTTGACATGACTTGGCTATGTCTTCATCTGCTGGCCAGAATGTCATGTATAGCAACCTTGATATATACTGCTGAAAGAATATGAGACAGTTGACCTTTAAGGGGCAGATCTTGGTAGGAGATGGTTATGCTAATAAAAGCCCTTGGAAGTAATTGATTTACTTTTCACGGATCTTGCACTAGTTCAACAGAAAGATGTTATTGCAACCTCCCTTTCCCTCTTTCTGGGTCCCTCTTACTCCATGTGGTTATTCATTCACATATTTCAATCATGTATATCGAGAAGCATTCTCTAGAACATGACAAGTTTATACCATGTCCTTGAATCACAAAATTGAGAACATAGTGCCCCTGCCAATGTTATAATGTTTTCCAACCTCATGTAATCTATTTAACAGAAAGATAAAAACTAGTTTAGATGAATCTTTTATATCCATGTGGAATGAATATATTGTTTTCAACTCAAGAAACAATTATTCTTGCATGATATTTATAAAACAATAAGGAAGTTACATAATTACCCAAAACCCTACATTTTATGCTAACTTTTATTGCCAGAAAGGGCATGTTTCTTGTCATAGGAGATCATGTTTATTATTCTTGTCCTCTAAGGGCTTTGAAGAAATCCATTTCCTTATTTTCAGGGGTACAATAGATAATAAGTCATATATACTTCCAAAGAATAGACTGTTCAGATACAGAAGCCCCTGCTGCTCATAGGTTGATTTTTCTGTGCTTTTATGAAACCTGTGGCTGAAGAGCATGGGTGATGCTGTTAGTGCCGGAAACACACATACTTGTTCCGAGAACAAAATTCGGGATCATCAAACCAAAACTGCCACAGATACTTAGCCAGTACCTCATATGCCATTTTTCTTCACTTTTCTTTCTTTCATTTTATTTAAAATAGACTTTTAAAAATGCAATATATATTGATTATGGTTTTCCCTCCCTCTACTACCCGCCAGTTCCTCTCTACTGCCCCGCCTATCGGGATACCTCCCCTTTCTGTCTTGTAGCAATAATTGCATCAGAATCGTGACATCAATATTGGCATCTTCAGGAAATAAATGTTCAGCTTTTAAGTACTGGAACTTTATGACAGGTAAGATAAAGTGCAAGATGGGCCAAATGTATAGGGCCAGAAAAACAAAGAGAAAAATTAAAGCCATATGTGGCTAACATAGCAATAAATTTAAGGAGATGTGATTTGTTATAGCAATGGAATACCCAGATTAACATTCCTCCAATCTCAGAACAAGTCATAAACTAACATATGTTTCTGGAGAAAATATTAGAAGGCATTATAAAGAACGGTCACAGACCATTCAGGTTGTACATAAACAGGGCACAACAGCTGTTGATTTTCAAAGGCATCAACAGCCCTACTCTTAAAATAGCTAACTGACAAACCTGTCTGGGTGAAATAATGGTCTTTGACATCAGAAAAATTACAGGCCTTAGAACAGCTGGAGCAAATGGCCGTGTGTGTTTGTGTGTGTGTGTGTGTGTGTGTGTGTGTGTGTGTGTGTGTGTGTGTGTGTTGGGTGTGCTTGCATAAATATTCTCAGTTCCCTGATAATTGTGTAAAAGGCTCTATTTAGATAGTTGACAACTCAATTAAATTTTAAAGTGGCAATATCTTTTCTGTTGAGAATGATTTTATTTCATTACTTACCTTATTTTGTTAGCTAGAAAATCTACTATAACATCTAAGCAGTGTGTTAAGAACATTAAGACATTTTCCTCTTCTTTTTGGTCTAAGTGGGAGCATGTTCCCTCCTTTATCACTGTTTATTACTAGGTTTATCTCTCAAATAGATGCCATCTAAGGTTGGCCTTCCTTCTAGCACAGTAGTATTTTTCTAACGATTTAACCATGCATATTTAAAAAGAAATATTAGCTTATTTTACATTAATTTAGGTATTTAACTGTTTTTATGTGTTATAACAATATCAGATTATTGAAGCAAACAAATATTATACCACTGACCACTACATTTATTAATTTGTTTAGGAGAAAGCTATGTTGTGATAAATTTACTTTTTAAAAGGATTTGAGTATTACATTTCTTCATGAGTTAATTGTTGAAATTTTCTCTCACTATGTTGTCAAAATTGAGCATACCCTTGTTTATAATATCTTTTCTGATCCTTTCTGAAATCTGCATGAATTGTCTGGTGTCATTGTTATCATGCTGGCTTTGGTAATTTGTGTCTCTTCTGTCTTTTTTCTTTTCTGAGCATCATGGATAGAGATTTATCAATTTTATTGATCTTTTTAAATACTTTTTTTTTTTGGTTTTATGAGACAGGATTTCTCTGCGTAACAGTCCTAACTGTCCTGGAACTAGATCCTGTAGACCAGGCTGACCTCAAACTCACAGAGATCTGCCTACCTCTGCCTCCCAAGCACTGGGATTAAAGGCATGGGCCACTACTGCCTGGTTCTTTTTGTTTGTTTGTTTGTTATTTTTAAGTGGTTTTCATCTTGTCTTTCAGTGATTTTTACTTCTGTCCTTTTTATTTTAGAGTTTTATTTTTAATTCATTTTTTTTTGTATTTAACTTTGTAACATAGGATTACAGGGTCTTGGATTTGTGACCTTTCTTATTTTTCTAATACAGGCATACAATGTGCTGTCTCCTTTATTAATATTCTGTGATTATTTCACAGATACATTGTCTTTTCTCTTAATTTAATTTGAGACAACTTCCAACATTAACTTGCATTTCTACTTTGACATATGAGTGATTAAAATATTTTAGTAGTTGGTAAACATTGGGAAATATTCAGGATTATTTTAGGGCATTCATTTACAGCACAATACTTATATAAAATATGCTCACTATGGATCAAAATATTTTAAATGTGTTGATATTTTGTTTTATCTATATTATACTATATATTATAACATGGTCCATCATGGAAAATTCTCAATATATACTTGAAATTAGTGTGTATGCTGCTATGGCTGTAATAGTCTATAGATTCCAGTATCTCGTGCTGCTAGACCTGGCTCATATCTTCTGTATCTTTTGTCATTTTCAAAGGGTTTGCTACATTTTGAGAGAAGTAAACTTAAATTTTGTCTGTTTGTGAATTATATACCCTTTTGAAGCTCTAGTTATTTTGAATTTTAAAACCACCATTAGATGTGTTTATATTTAAGTACAGCCACTTGTAAATTGACATTTTAGTTCATGTTCAAGGTTTCTAAATTCTGGCTTGGCTCTGCTGCTTTATTTTCTTTATATGCTTTATTTTCCTACAATTTTTTATGCACTACTGCTTTTAAATGGTAATTGTGTGTATCCATGTTTTGCTTGCATGTGCATACAAGCATCATGTGTGTGCCTGGCACAGTAGAAAGGATTTTGGATACTCTGGAACAGGAATAAAAAGCAGTTTGTGAACTGCCATGTGTATACTAAGAATTGAACCTGATTCTCTGAAGGAAAAATTGTTCTAAATCACTAAGGCATTTCTGTAGCACCACAACTTTTTTTGGAACATAAATATTCAGTGTTTTGTTGATATATAATTTTTATTCACAGAAATATCTTCAACTTTGTCCTAGGTAAAAGTCACTTAGCTTTAGGTTGCTTAAAACTTTGTGGTCTTATTTTATAATTGCTGTATACTTTACAGCTTTCTTTAGTCTAGATCTAACTGTTCTCCAATACAGAAACAATACCCTTCCTACTACACTACCAGTGTCTATGAACTAATGAGATTTTCTACTCTAAGTTTGAAGACATTGATCCATGTCTTCCAAACACAATCTGTGCTATGAAACCCATTGTTTTAATATTTAGTAATCTATAGTTTCTATAATTTTACTTGCATATAGATACTGATCGACTCCTTGATAAACATTCAAGACAACTACAGATGGGCAGAGTCTTCATTGCCAGCCCTGTGTTTTGTAAACCCTAGCAGTGTGTTCCTCCTGTTTCTGCATGGCTTGGAAATTCCCTCAAAGCTGTGAGGAATGTGTGAGTTTCATTGTCCTTCTCCCATAAAAAGATTCCATTCAGGACAATTGTTTTAAAAATCACAAGATATTTTGTACTGTTGAATAATCCTGGACAAACCTGGAAATATCTACATGATCTCCCATAATATAAATAAAACCTTATGTCTCATACACACGAATATGTTTGCACAAGTTTGTGTATCAACTCAGATTAATTTCTAAAACTGCCATGGAATAGTATAAAAGGTACACCATCTATTTCAGTTCATCTTGGTAAGAATTGCTGTTTAAAGCCAGGACTTTTAAAGATACATTTAGAAAAGTCACACAGACATTCCATTAATGGGAGTCTCAAATGCTGAAAGCATGAATACAGCAGGTTTTCATTGGCATTCTGCATTTTAATGAGCAGAGAATTGAAGTAAAGCACATCTTGGTTGGTAAGTTAAACTCAATCATTATAACTACGTCATAAAACTGGTGCGGAACTGAAAACTTTGCAAAACTGTATTCAGGAGTCAAAAATGCCCAGCTTGGAGTGTTGTCCTTGCTTCTATCATTAATCATTCATACACTTAGCAAACCGTATTTAATACCCCGCACCCCTTATAACTCACTGAGTTATGAACATGCATAAAATGACAGCAGTATGCTGAAAGATTAAATGACAGTGTGTCACAAATACACTTTTGCAAGACAAATCTTATAAAGTCATTATTTCATGAGCAAAAAATTCAGGAACTTGAAATACATTAAAATGTTAAAATAATGTATCAAAAGCAAGAAAATAGAGCAACATGAAGACGAGAAAATGCAGATTTGTGTACTAGAATTAAGACCTAGTTTTTAAAAATCCTCAATAAAAATACATAAAATACATAGGGAAGTTTTTATTTAAAGTAGGAAAGGCAGGATGCGCCCACCTTATGGTGAGAGAGAATGGAAAGAATGAGAAGAAAAACCATCATGCGAGTTCAGGGATTTCAGATCTAGCACTTTTTCTAGCTCTGATAAAGTTGCAAAAAACTTTTGTCACATTAGGTTTTCAGCTTCCCTATGCTTAAAACTGTCAGCTATTCTATTACAAACCATAAGTATCTTAATAGCCGTGGCTATTTTTCTTTCCCTTTAAACCCCAAGGTTAGAAATAATGTTGTATTTTTTATCACCTCACTGAGGGTTTTATAGGCCTCTTGTATTCTTTACAAAGAACTTTGAAACAGAGACCCAGGATGAACCTTGTTTATGACAGTAAAGATTTTCTGATGGAACCAAAGTCCTGCTTTGAAACCATTGCCTCAATTTACAGGCCAACAGAAAGCAGGCAATGTAGCATCTCCAGGTCTCAGTTCCTTCATCTCACAATGGCTGCAGAATATGCAAGAGCTTCTCCAGCTGAACCATTCTGTGAGTGTCTTACTCACACATGAAGGAACAGCTCTCATGAATGTGGTTTTGGGGGTTGATGTAACACATGTAATTATCTCACGCTTGCGGGGGCCTCTTCAGAGCCTCATCACTGATGGCATTTCCTGCTGAGCTAACTACCACACATATGGATATTAGAAAGATTTCTTTTGGATATTTATGGAATTACTATTGAAGTACAGCATTACTTTTGGCAGAAAATGGCTAAAATTATATGTAGGCTGTGATTATATTATACCCTTTAGACTTCTAAAACATATAACCTGAAGCAAGGGAAATTAACTTTACCTTTCTCTTGTTACCACTTGAAGTCAATAACATTACCAATATCAGCAGAGTGGCCCATAGTGTACTCAGTTAATGTGTGTCTTATATAACTGACCTGTTTCTTTCCTTTACACTCTAAAGACAAAATTTTATTCAGGGAAAATATTATACCATTCCTGGACATTATCCTGGGTATGAAATCAAATTTGTTTTGCTAGGCTCTGCATCTTTTTACATGTTAGGCCCTGTAAGGGAGCAGAAACTGGGCCTCATAGGACAAATATGACATGTGAAGAGAGGAGCCACCATTGACAATATGCCTGTGACAACTGTTATATCTGATAGCACATTTGATACGAATGGTAAAATACCTGTTTTGTTTCTTTACTTCCATCTTATCAAGCGTGTAGTTTGTCTAGAAAATGTTAGATCAGAAAGACACATTCCCATTAATCTCAAAATCCCTTCTGCTTTTATGAATTAGCTCAGATGAGGCCATGAAAATCACTCAGGCTACATTCAGAAAGAAACTTATTTACTTCTGAGACAGCTTCCTGGAATCCTTTCTTTATATGTCTGTGGGAGAAGAGACTATGTTGCATTTACAGAATACTAGGAAGTACTATAGATCCTACCAAGGGTCTCTACAAAGTACTCATCCTGATTATCAATCTGCGTGTACTTTTTCAAAATCCTGGTGTCTTTAAATTTTTTAAATTTATTTTAACTAAAATACAGTTACATCGTTTCTTTCTTTGTTTTTCTTCTTTTAAACTTCACCCATACAAGTTCACGCTTTCAAATTGAAGGTCTCTTTTAATATTGCTGTTGAATATATATGAAAAAATACATAAATACAAGCTGCTGAATCCATTTTTGTTGTTGCTATGCATATGATTTCAGGGCTTATCACTTTGTGTTGGATAACCAACTAGGGTTCTCAGTTCATATTTGATTGTTTTGTGCTAGCCATTCTCTTTCTCCAGTCTTTCACTACATGGAATAATATTTTAAGAATATTGTCCAAAAAAGATCTTCTGTTTTCTGTTGCTAGTGTTATCCCCTCAATCAGAGGCATGTGGGAAACATCCTGTGTGTAACTTAATTGTTTTCTTGTAATCAATCTGTGTCCAGTCTCTAATAGTGCCACTGTTCCTTGAGAATGCATAGGACAGTGCAATTCCCAGATTAGCGGTTCTTCCAAAACAAAGAGCCTAGAGTATTAGAAATGAGATCATTTATGTCCAAACAGTATGTGGTTTAATCTTAATGATTTCCCACATTCAATGAACCTGATTAAGATTGATCATCCTTATATTAACATTTATATTTATACTTGGCAATGAACTTAATTTTAAGTGTTTAATGTGATAATGGATGAATTGTAGGACACTGATCTGAGCATTATCATCTTGACTCCCAGCAGCCTGTGAAAACCCACAGATAACTCATTAAAATCCCATAATGGAGGAGAGGGTCACATGGCACTGTTTCTCTCTGAGGCTTTACAGGCAGTTAAAATTTACTGGGATCAGGATTTTTCTTTATCCTTGGTGTTATAGGAGTTCAGAATTTGTCTACTTAAATCAATACATTCATCAAACTGCACTTGGTGAAATCACATTCTCCCCCCGACCCACATTCACTTTTGCAAAAATTAAATGAGGAACCATATATAGCAATATATGTGGAAGACATAAAATAAATGATTAGAGGTGATACTATAACATCTACACTGCTTGCCATCACACTGAGTGTCAGGTTAAGACATGCTGAGGTCAGGGTCTTAACTTTTAATCTTCTAGTTACAGTTAAAGACATTTGTAAATATGCCTGCAGAGTCAGACATAAAATTATGAAAATGCACCTATTTCAACTCTCCCTTTTAATTTGGATATTCTATGCTCACAATGAGAATATTTTTCCAATTTGTTCTTCAGTTAAAAGAAATACATGGTGCCAGATATGCTATTACACATTTAATCCCAACACTTGAGAGACAGAGGCAGATGGATTTCTTTGAGTTTGAGTCCAACCTTGTTTATATAGAAAGTTCTAGGATACCCAGGATTATACAGGAAGATCCAGTTTCAGATATGCTTAGGGAATAAACACGTGAAGTTATAATTTTCCTTGAATGGATTCAGTTTTATTTATCCCCCCTCCAGTGATAAAATCTAAATACAAAAATATGGGAAGCAAAAGCAGAGATTCACAACCAAGTCCAGTTCAAGAGAGGGAGGAGGAGGGATTATATAAGCAAGGTGAGCCGGCATGGGACTACTACTCTGCATGTAGGTGACAGTCTGCATGTAGGTGCATGTGGCTTGGTCTGTTTGTGGGGACCCTGGAAGTGAGACTTGGATCTATCCCTGGTACATGAGCTGGATTTTTGGAGCTCCTTACCTATGATGGAGCTATGATGCTCAACCTAGATGTACCAGGTGAGGGGATTGCACCTGCCTCAACTTGGTGTGCCAGGCTCTGTTGATTCTACATGGGAGGTCTTACCCTTTCTGAGGAGTGGGTGGGGGTGGGGAGAAAAGGTGGGGGAAATTGGGTGGAAAAGTGTGGGGGTGGGAGAGAACCTGTAGTTGGTATGTAAAATGATTTCAAAAATTGAAAATAAGAATATATGGGTTTTAGGTGTTCTGATAAGCTAATCATTGATTTCCACGTAGAAATAAAATGCTCTCCTGGCAGTGATGGAGCACGCCTTTCATGCCAGCACTCGGGAGGCAAAGGCAGGCCGATCTCTGTGAGATCCAGGCCAGCCTGGTCCTACAAGAGCTAATTTCAGGATAACTAGGGCTGTTACACAGGGAAATTCTGTCTCAAGAAAGCAAAACAAAACAACAAAGCAGCAACAACAACACAAAGGAAGTAAAATGCCATATTCAGAGATTAAGGAAGTGGATGTGGAGATTATGCTTTGATCCCTTACGTGTATGTGAGAGATTACTCAGTGAAACAAAGCTGATGTAGATGTCAGAGGACATTTTATTAAAAAGAAAAAATCTTTGAAATGTGATAAGTCAAAATAAGTTTGCCAAGCATATTGAATTTATATTCAGAGATCATATTTCAACGTGCCTGAGTAATATTCATGGGTGTAGAATCAGAGTTCTTCCAAACCAGCAGTCCATTAGAGAAGAATGGGAAACTGAAAATGAGGCCATCTTAAACTCACTGATTAGGTGTTGGATTTATTATCGTTCTTTTTTATTTAAAAGCAAGAAAGCCAGGATTTATTGAGACATAAGAGAGTAGCTCCCTGAAGCAGAAAACAGTGTCTCAAAAATGCATTGCCCTTATCATTCTTCTTATTGGCTTTCTTGCAGTGATATTTCATATTCCAATACTCCATGTCAATGCCTACAAGTGTCATCTGCCATGATTATCATGCAAAATTGTGTGTGTGTTTGTGTCTGTGTGAGTGTGTGTGTGTGTGTGTGTGAGAGAGAGAGAGAGAGAGGGAGAGAGAGAGAGAGAGAGAGAGAGAGAGAACTATGACTAGCCACCTCTGAAAACCTCTGTGGAAACCTACTGTTTCAGCTCACAAAAGTTGCTTTGCCATAAACGCAACCTTCTTAACTATAAATCCAACAGAATTTTCTGACTTTTTTTTCCATTTTACAGTGGAGAAGTCAAATCATCCACATAACTTTAGTGTTTATGCTTATTTCTCTGGCTACCTACAGGTTTTTTAGATGTGCAGTTGCATCTTATATATGACATCTAAAGTTTCAGGGACACAAAGGTCATACCTATAATTTTCAAAGACAGACTTTCCTAGATTATGTTTTATATCACCATACTTAATTAGAAATTAAGAAATAATATATTTAAGTTGTGCATATAGTAAAAAAAACACATATATCAAGTAACAAGGCTACAGTACACATATCTGTGAATTTCATTTATATACTCTATAAAACATGTCTATGTTATAGATTGCTGGTATATGTATATATACACCATCATCTTTACTATAATTAAGTGTAATGATTGTAGTAAGAATATTATACAGTGTTATTTGTCCACATTTATAATTGACCTGCCAAAATCTAGAAATTTATGATTGAATATTTCACCAAAGCATATGCCATAAAATATCTATTGTGTCTACTTTTTAAAAAAATCTATATATGAGAAATAAGTATTAAAAGGTTTATAAAACTGCTACTAGTATGAAATCATGTACAAATTTGATAGTGGTTACACTTCTATTTTTCCTTATTATAGTTAATTCAAAAAGTAGAAAGTTCTTATTTGAAATTATCTGTGTTTGAATTTCAGACTGTGGTCTGGAAAGATGGTACAGTTGTTAAAATGCTTGCTATGTTGTATAGCAACCTAGGTACAATCCTGAAAAGCCATGTGTCAGGCACTGTGGCATATACCTAGAATCCATTTGGGCTATCAGAGATAGGTGGGCCTTGACACTTTTTGTTCAGCCTTTCTACCCTAAGCGATTTCTAGGCTAAATTTTTAACAAACAAGGAGTTTGTTAAATGCCTAAGAAATGACATACACACACATACACGTGCACCAACTACACCTGCACAAACACAACCACATAGACAGACAACACACACGCAATTGTCTACTTTGAAAAATATTATATATGATTTATGTATTAGATCTCTCTTTTGGTGACAAACTTGTTTAATAATCTGGTAGATAATAAGGATTTATAGTTTTTAAGTTTCTAAAAGTCATTACAGTACTTTGCTCCTGTCCCATAGAGCCCAGAAGTGAACAGTTAGGCTTTGTGTATGCCTGGGTATAGAAGCAGTCAATAGTAAATGACACTTTGGCTCTTAGTTAAAGAGAGAGAAGCTTCCCAGTAATAAAGGAGAGTAGCAGAATTTTAATTACTTGGCCATGCAGCAGGGACCCGTGGGAAGTGCACAGATAGTTATGTTCTTAGAGTTCCACACGTTGCAGGGCACTGTGGCATGCAGGGCTCCTTGTCCCCTCATTGAGCCAGTCTCTACTCACATGTCTTCCTTTTAAACAAAACTCCTGCTTTTTCATTCACTTATCCTTTCAGTTTCTTCTTTTAAATTTCATCCTCACCTAAGACAAGACAATTTTTCTAAAATAAAATATACTATTCAAAGTTGTTCATGCTGCCTGCATCATGTGTACCCTTTTCGACTTTTCTCTCAATGACTCAAATGTCTATGTCCCCTGTATGATTTCCTTATCTCCTGAGTTTGTATGTATCTGTCATGTTTGAAGTGATCCTTCCAATTCTCTCTATATTCCGGTACTATGTTTGTTTGTTTCAAAATCCAATTTCAAGTCTTCCTGTAGCTCACTTCCACTTTCTTCTATTCTCATACAGACTTCTTTACATCTGAACTTTAGTGTTGTATTGACAGTATTGATCTGTGTGATATACAATCTGTATTACAATCTCTATTTGCTGAAAGCAGATGGACTTCAGAATCATTTCGCCATCAGATTTTATCGATTTTTCACTGGAATGACTGGTCCTGCAGACATAGCTTGCCTGAAAGATTAGTCTTCATAGATAAACACAAGCTAGGCTGCACTGATGCCACATTTTTTTACTACAAAGAATAACTATCCGGTGATATAAATTTTGGAGTGTTTGTGTGTGTGTGTGTTTTCTTGTGTTTATGTACACATTTGCAGGGAGACATATAGGTGCCAGGATGTATACGTGAAATCACATCTTTGGATGTCAGTCCTCAGTTTCTACCTTGTTTGACCTAAGATCATTTTGTCATTCTCCAATACATACGCCAAGCTAGCTATCCAGAGAGTTTCTCCTATCTCCAAATCCTTCCTCCCATCTTGCCATACTGTACTAGAATTAGAGACAAACATCATCACATCAAGTATTACATGAGTTCTGGAGAGCTGAACTCAAACCCTAGCACTAATACAGAAAGCACTTTACATAAGGAGCCATCTCACCAGTCCCAATGACATATTTCTAGAAGAAAAATAAACTATAAATTCACTAATCTTCTTCTTTATGAGAAGATTATCAAAAGATATCCCTGAAAATAGTGAATGGTTAAAGAATAGATGATTACAATCTTGTATTTATTAAAGCTATATTCATATAAACCAAGATAGGGAATCAATGAAGGCGACAAATGATGACAGAAAAATGGATTAAAATACAGTAATAGAAAATTGTTTTGCCATTTAGAAGATATTACAGAAAAATGGAGATGAAAAATATTTAAATGAATAATTGAGTCACAGAAAAACAAAAGCACATAGTCCTGTGAAGACTGGATAGAAATACTGATTCCACAGAAAAGAGTAGAGAAGTGGTTTCCAGAAACTTCAAAGTATGAACGAGGTGGAAATGGAAAGAGTATGGTCAAAAGTCACAGAGATATGGTTAAATTGAGGAAATAACCTCTAATGTTCTATAGCACAGTAGGACAGAAATTATAACAATTTAACATTTTCTCAAGTCCATGAGTCTTGTATTTTGTGTACATACATGTATCTGCATGTATGTATGTATGCATGGCTTTCAAGAGTGAAAAAAATTGATATACTGTGAGGCCATTTATTTTGGATTTCATTTGCCAGTAAAAATAGCTCTATATATTTTATTTAAATGTAGTGAACATTCTACTTGAATAGAATTCCTTGAGAAAAGACAGACTATAGTTAAAAGCCATGAGAAATGTTTCTCTATTTTTGTAATGATATGATTGGTTTTACTTTCATATATATCACACTTGGTCCTGATAGGGATGCTGGAAAGTACATTGGCAGTTGTATTTCTGACTTCTGGGAAAGAGTACGTTTCCCAAAGCAAATAAGGATCTTGTCCATGTAGTCAGGGACTTAGGGAAGTGAAACTGAATTTCAGCATTCCTGAAGGGTTTTTTTTTATTTATTTATTTTAGTTTGATTGGGGGGAGAGTTTAGTGGGTGAATATGTGTGCATGGATGTAAGTGTCTGTGAAAGCCAGATGTGTCAGATTCCCTGGAAGTGGAGCTAAAAGAGGTTGGACACCACCCAATATGGGTGCTAGGAATCAAACTTGGGTTTCCTGCAGGAACTCTTACCTCCTGAGCCATCTTGCTAAGCCCCAAATCCAAGTCTTTACCTGCTTTTTCTAGATCTTTTCACTCTATTAGATCACTTCTGTGCCCTGTTGTCTCATCATGTAAAGGGGCTGCTTTAATTCATTTATTTGGTATTTGCTTAGTTCCTGCTGTGTTCTGAGCAATGTAATTGATATTTAGGACTAAAGGTGAACAAAATATTTTTTTTTCAGCATCACCATTACCCATAGGAGACAAAGAAGCAAAAGCTTTATATTATATTATACTTTATATTATACTTGTTTGGCAAGTAATTAGTCAACATTAAAAGATATTATTGAATTACACAAACATTATAAAATGAGTTGTGTTGGTCAGGAAAAGGTTTATAATAACAATATATTTTCATCAAGAAAATTATATAGTTAAAAATGGCGCTAGTGTTTGGTCTTAGAAATGCTAGAAGAATGGTGTTAAGACAAGAATCCAGACATATATGAAATTTATATTCATTTTTAATTACATGTGTATGTCTGGGTGTTGGTATGGGCATGTTAATGTCCCTGTAGTGGCCAGGAGAGGGCACTGGATTCCATAGAGCTGTGGCTACAGGATGTTGTGAGAAGGCAGATGTGTGTACTGGGCACAGAATTTCATTCATGTGAAAGAACATTCTAACCAATGTACCACCTCTTTGGCCTAGGCCATTTGATCTCAAACAACTTATTTTCAACTTTGCACATCTGTTTCTTCAATTTTAAAAACAAAAGGTAAATTTTAAATACATTTCTTTAAATTTTGATTTTCTTACAGGTGTTCATGCGATTAGAAATATGCTGTTTCAAAAATTTTCTTAGACTTTTCTTAACTCTTTTCATTGGAGAGTTAGTTCTAGATGCTGTTGTCCAACAGCCTATTTAGAATTCATTATTGTCAACAAAGCTGGACTAGAGCCCAGACTGTTTCAACCTGATATTGATATGTGCTTCACTGACATATCCATTATTTATTTTGAGCTAAGTACTTTTAAAATCTTTCCTTCCACTCATTTCTGTACATGATGAGAAAGAAGATGGAAGTACTTTTGACAATAATTTTGTGGTCTTCAGTACACAAAAATCTCACATTACTTCAAGACACCCATGAAGTTAAGTTTAAAATATGTGCAAACTAAGGCTAGAAATATATAGTCTTTTACTACAGATATTGAATGTGTTTTTTTGTTTTAAATGGCTTTACTATGTGCAGTCATTTTTGGTTTTTTAATCATAATTTTTCTTCCTCTAACTTATTGTTCTCACTATAAGCAAGACTGATAATTTAGTACACATTTTCAACAGTTTTCCTACATCTGTAACATGAGGGCCTGCTTGTTGGGGTTTCTGTCCTGCCCAGTTCCCACAGCCAGTATGTTCCAAAGAAAATCACACAGAGGTCTACATAAGTTGTAAACTGATTGGCCCACTAGCTCAGGCTTCGTATTAGCACTTATAACTTATATTAACCCATTATTCTTATCTATGTTAGCCACATGGCTCAGTACCTTTTTCAGCAGGGCAGGTCATATCCTGCTTCTTCAGTGGATGGGCCAGAACTGGGGAAAGAGCTTTCTTCTTCCCAGAATACTCCTGTTCTCATTGCCCTGCCTCTACTTCCTGTTTGATTGTCCCACCTACACTTCCTGACTGCCTGGCCAATCAGCGTTTATTTAAAACATAATTGACAGAATACAGAATTGTCCCACATCATATATGTGTGTGTATGTATATATATATCAAAGTGCTTAAAATATACATTGACAATCATAACTCTTGTTCCTACAGACTATTAAAAATGAACTAATAATATATAGAGTATTTTGTAGTCTCTTAGTTAATCATTGCTGGTGAATTTTCATGTTAAAAAACTATGTCTTTAATTATAATGATTATAATATTCATCTTATGGATAATCTATGAATTATTTATAAAATCAATAGTGAAAATTTAAGCTGGGGCAAATTGTACTGTGATAAATAGGAATGGATTCAATGCTCTTACTTTGATGCTTTCCTTTCCTTCCTAACATTAACAGCAGCTTACAAAAGCAAATTTCCTGATTTAAAGACCATGCACTTTTTAGACATCTTCATGCTTTCTGCAGTTCTGCACACATGCATACACATGCACATAAGCACACACTTAAACACACACACACACACACTCTCACACACTGGAAAGGGGGTATTCTTTATATTTTTGCCAAACAAACAAGATATTAAGCATATAAAACCATTGTCTTTATTTATCTTTATACTCTCACACTAAATGTACATGTAGAGTTTGAACAGATGCTTAGTTATTCAGTTGACCCTTTCTGATAGTCTTCTGTTTTGCCCTTTGTATGATTTCATAAGAATATTTAAAAAACCACAGAGTATGGAATGTGTTATAGTATTCTACATATTTGCAAATAATATTTCGTGGCAAAGGAGAAATATGTGGGTCACCTAACTTCAGCTTCAAGAACTTTATTATTTAGTTGCCAAATTCTGGTTGTTTTCTTTTTTAGGCTATGACTAAGGCATAAATAATACATGAACCCTTGGTACGTATGAGCAGTCCCATTTTTGTGATTTCTCATGAGTACTAAAACTTAGTCATATAAAAAGCATGGCAATTAGTAATAATTAAAGCTCTTATTATTTGTTTGTTCTTTCTCATTGACATAAATTTCTATGGACAAGGCAGTACTGAATTAGAGAAATGGGTGACACTCATTTTGTGATAATAATCTTGATATTAACATAAAACTGTTTAAATCCATTTAGAATGTATCTTTTGTGGCTGAATGGATTTCATAATAAAATTTGGAAGAAAGTGAAACTTTTTAAACAAATCTTATATTGATTTATTTTGCTATAACAGTTAACTCTGTTAATGACCTTATTATCAACTTAGCAACTTTGTTTAAAATAACTTACCAGAATCCAGTAATACAAACTTATAAAATATGACAACTTTCCTATAAACAAATTTATCCATTTTTAAATTGAGGATTCTAAAAATTTAAAAGTAGAACAGATGCTGGAGACTTTCTATTTGAAACTGAGATGGTTCAGCATGAATTGAGACTCTCAATCCTGGCCTTTCTCGGCCTCATTTTCTAACCACAAGACTGATTTGTTTGAGCCACACTGTGTTCAAGGCTCTTGTCTTTCCCACCATTTATTTTAATTATGCTGAAAATGAAAGCAGCACTGAAGATTGGTGATAGTGTTTATGCTTGCAATAATGGTATACTAGACAATTTAATTACATCCTTGAGATGATTTTCTGAACCAATTAGTTAAACCTATTTTCTCTAAGTAATTCATTGTAGTCCATTTCAAACTACTAATACATTTCATTAAATAAGTAACAATTCAGGAGATTACTTAAATGTTTTTTGGTTGTTTACTTGTTTGATTATTGGTTTTTTGTTTTGTTTAGTTACCAAGTCCAAGCTCTACTCAGGCTAAGGACTCTACTATAATAGCCACATGTGCAATATAACAACATAATGGAGAATATAGTCAGGTTCTAGGGCCTAGTTCTTACATTTAGTAGAAAACTGACTGTGGCCAAATTCTATACCCCTTCAAGACTTACGTTTACTCACTTATAAAAATGTGGAGAAATCAAGCTATAAAATTAATAGGTTGATTATAGAAAGAGTAGCTTCCGAGTTTAGTACCTATTAGAGAACCTTGCACAAATTAGCTGTTAAATACTATAGTTATTATTTTGATTAGCAGTAATTAGCTACACCTAATGGCTTCATGGTTGCTTTCAAATGAGAAACCATTCTTTAATTGTCTTTATTACTTAGTCTATTCTTAA
Source organism: Ondatra zibethicus (assembly GCA_004026605.1). NCBI lineage: Eukaryota > Metazoa > Chordata > Mammalia > Rodentia > Cricetidae > Ondatra > Ondatra zibethicus. The sequence continues at coordinate 144,779 of PVIU01002536.1, read as the reverse complement.
AATGTTCAAGGTCAACTTTGTTTTCTGTCTGCATATTTAAGTGTAGACCTTTTTCCTCTGGCATCACTGAGGTGACCACAACACTGATGCTTGGACTTGGGTAACCACTCTTATGATGTATGTAAGAGAAAGGTTGTTCACACTAAATGGAGAGAAACTCATAGCGATCCCACTGAAATCAGGAACAAGATAGGTTGTCCACTCTCTCCATATCTATTCAGTATAGTTCTTGAGTTCCTAGCTAAAGCAATAAGACAACAAAAGGAGATCAAGGGGATACAAATTGGAAAAGAAGAAGAAAAACTCTGATTATTTGCTGATGATATAATAGTTTACATAAGCTGCCCCAAAAAATCTACCAAGGAACTTCTACAACTCATAAACACTTTCAGTAATGTAGCAGGATACAAGATTAACTAAAAAAAAAAAAATCAGTAGCCCTCCTTTACTCAGATGATAAATGGGCCAAGAAAGAAATCAGAGAAACATGACCCTTCACAATAGCCACAGATGACATAAACTATCTCAGAGAAATTCTAACCAAACAAGTGAAAGACTTGTATGACAAAAACTTTAAGTCTTTGAAGAAAGAAATTGAAGAAGATACCAGAAAGTGAAAAGATCTCCCATGCTCTATGGATAGGCAGAATTAATATAGTAAAAATGTCAATCTTACCAAAAGCAATCTACAGATTTAATGCAATACTCATCAAAATCCCAGGAAAATTCCTCACAGACATTGAAAAAATGGTACTCAACTTCATATGGAAAAGCAAAAAAATCCAGGATAGCCAAAATGATCCTGTACATTAAAAAAACATCTGAAGGCATCACAATCCCTGACTCTACTACACAGGTACAGTACTAAAACAGCCTGGTATTGGCATAAAACAGACAGGAGGATCAATGGAATGGAATCAAAGACCTGGATATTAATCCACATACCTTCGAACACCTGATTTTAGACAAAGCAAAAAAATATCAAATGAAAAAAAAGAAAGCGTAGTTAACAAATGGTGCGGGCATAACTGGATATCAACATGTAGAAGAATGAAAAAGGATCCATATATATCACCATGCCCAAAACTCAAGTCCAAATGGATCAAAGACCTCAACATAAAGCCAGCCACACTGAGCATGTGTTTTTGCGGTGCGATTGAGTATCCTTTGGATATATACCCGAAAGTGGTTTTGCTGGGTCTTGAGAAAGGTTGTTTCCTAATTTTCTGAGAAGTTGTCATATTGATATCCAAAGGGGCTGTATGAGCTTGCACTCCCACCAGTAATGCAGGAGTGGACATTTCAATCACACCCTCCTTCTCCAAGCCTCTGGAATCATCATGGAAGAGGCTACGGAAAGATTATAAGAGCTAGAAATTATAAACATCTTCAGCGTAACAGTATTTGCCAGACGTGACAGTGCAGTTACAAATATGGACAGATAGCAGCATATGTAAGGATAAGACTCGGACAATATCAAGCCAGCCAATGTCCTAAACTGGATGGGAGAGGCTTTCCTGAAGTCTTAATCCTTACCTGAGGATGTGTTGCCAATTGGTGACAGCTGGGAGTCAGAAAGTCAATACTCATTCACGATATCTTGCCTGAGAAAATACCAAGATTCCAATGGAATGCCTCATACCCCTGAACATGCAGAAAGCACTAAGTACATTCACCAAGTAATGGCAGGTGTGTGTGTGTGTGTGTGTGTGTGTGTGTGTGTGTGTGTGTGTGTGTGACATAAAATTTAGCAATGTAAAGAATCAACTTAAACACTGGAAGTCTTGATCGCGGCATTCTGCATCCAGCGAGATGTGCTCCCTCACTATGCTTGCTTCTAAGATGTAGGGATTGTATTTCTTCACATTGGCTTGACAGTGCACTGATCAACACTGTAAAATGCACTTTACTGTCTTTTTTGCCTAGCTGCAATATTTTTTATAAATAATCGAGTAGAAATAAATGACAAAGCCTTGCAGGAAACAAGTGAGGTTGCAGGGCACAAAATAACAGACTAAGCAAAAGACTTCAAACTCTGGCACAGGTTAAATACAACTTAGCATAGTTGCTGTTTTAATTCTGACTATGTAAAAAAATTTTAAGCTTTAAATAAATTAAAATAATTTCCAAAAATAGTTTAAATCTATTTCATTTGTTCTGTGACCCATATAGTTTCAGATAGGTTGTAATATTAGGTGTTTAATATGTGTTAATATTTTATAATTCTGTTACTTCTACTTTTAAAAACTATTACTACTTTATCTGTGCAAATTAATGATGGGATTTCCCATTATTGCATGCCAACTATATAACAGAAAATTATCACCTACTGACTTTCTAATCAAGCATCCTAGAACGTTGGTAGTGACAGCTGGTTAGTATTTATTGAAGAGTCCAAGTTTAGCATCAAAATGAAAATTCTTGAAGCAATTGTTTTTCTTCTCAAGCATCTTGAATAGCCCAAATATGTTTCCCACCCTTACACCTTCACCCAAATGTTCAGATACTTAAACGAACTTTTCATAAGTACTTCAGGCAGAGACATTGAGATCATGATCTTATCTAAATGCTCCTCCTGATCTTCCATTGGTTTTAGTCCTGAAAAGGAAAAGCCATTACAGAAACTTCTTTAAACCTCAATACTTAACTACCTGGTGATTAAATCGTGTCACCTCTGGTGGCTTTCTATTTTTTATGTGTCCATCTTCCAGGACTTGGTTAGTTCTTGCCATTAGTTTATAATTTTTTCTTCCCCCTTCTTTTTACTTCTACCCTTATAAAAGCACAAAAAATATTTATAGATGCAGAGACATGCATTTTTACACTTAGGAATCAAATAAAAAGCTAAAACGAGAAGTCTTACTATTTATGCAAAGGACTTATAAGGTACTAAAGCAAAACAGAACAAAAATAAACATACTCGACTTAACATTATGAAGCAAAAATACCTCCAAGGATGCCTTTGAACTTCTTTCCTGCCTGACTATCTACTGCTGGGCATGCAGGCTGTCTTGTTGTTGTTGCTGTTGTTTGTTTGCTTTGTTTTTGTTTTTTCCTTTTGGTTATTTGTTAAATTTTAATTTTTTATTGATTTTACATACCAACCACACTTGCCCCTCCCTACCCTCCTCCCACTTCTCCCGCCTACGTTCCCTACCCCATCTACTTCCACTTCCCAGAAAGAGAAAGGGTAAGGCCTCCTGGATTCTAGACTATAGCTGGGGAACCTGCATGGGAGCGAACTAGGCCTTCTGCCTGTGGGTGACAGTTGTATCTTGTTTTGTTTGTGGGGCCCCTGACAATAGACCAGGATCTATCCCCATTGCATGAACTAGCAATTTGGAGCCCATTCCTTATGGTGGGATGCTTTGCTCAATCTTGATGCAAGGGGGAGGGACTTAGTCCTGCCTCAACTTCATATGCTAGGCCTTGTTTACCTTCTCAGTGAAGGATTTATGGGAGCAGATGCAGAGATCCACAAACACTGGGCCCAGCTCCTGGAGCCCAGTTAAAGAGAGGAAGGAGGGATTACATGAGCAATGGGGGGTAAAGATCTTGAACTCTGAGTGGTCTACCTTTAAGTAGCTGCTTCCCCAGTAAACTCCCTTAGAGAAAACTAAATTTTCATTTGCAAATGATTATCAATTGGAAATAACTTTCGAGTTAGAGATGGGTGTTTGTGTCCACTTCACCTTTAACTCAAGGACCTATATATTGCAGACCCATGCAGCCCTGTGCATGTTGCTGCAATCTCTGTAAGATTATATGTGTAACAGCCTTTTTATGTATAGAAGGCCTCGGTGGCTTGGTGTTCTGCATTGCTTTTGACTCATACACTCTTTCCAACTCCTTTTTTGCACAGTTCCTGAGACCAGAGGGTTAATGATTGAGACAGGAGACTTAACACTTAGGACTGAGTATTCAACTGTCTCTGTGGTAGCTTGAATGAAAATGGCCCCTACAGATTCACAGTGAGTGGCACTATTAAGGTGTGTGGCCTTGTTGGAGTAGGTGTGGGTTTGTGGGAGGAAGTGTGTCAATATGGGTAGGCTTTGAGGTTTCAAATACTCAAGCCAAGTGTCTGCTGCCAGCCAGTTCAGATATAGAAGTCTATGCTCATTCTTTAGTACCATGGCTCCATGCTGTTTTGCTTCTTGCTATGATGCCAATAGACTAATTATCTGAACTGTATGCTGGCTCCAATTAAATGGTTTGCTTTATAAGAGCTACCGTCGCTATGGTGTCTCTTCACAGCAATAGAAACCCTAACTAAGACAGAAGTTGGTATGAAGGATTGCAGTATTACTGTGATAGGCTGGGCCATGTTTTCATTGGAGAAATATAGAATGCTTTGAGCTATAATAGCAATTGAACGTTTTAAGTGAAGCTTAATGGGTCATCCTAGGGTGACTGTAGAGTCCAGGCTGAAAAGTTTTCAGAGGAGAAGAATTTTAGTATTTGACCTAAAGACTGTTCTTATGATACTTTGGCAAAGAATGTGGTTGCTTTTTGACCTGGTCAAAAAAAAAGCTGCGTGAAACAAAACTGAAGAATTCTGGATTAACAGCTTTAGCAGAAGATGTTTCAAAACAATCTAGCATTGACTATGTTTCATGGTTATTAGTGTCCTGTTTTATGCAAATCAATAGTGAATAGGAGCAAGCCGAGCAAAGAAATGCAAAATGTACAGTTGGAGAAGAAAAGGAGCGCCAGAAAGTATAAACAAATTAAAGACAATTCTGATGCTAAGTGGAATAAAGGGAGTAATGACCAAAAGCAGGACCTCACCCAGCTAAGCTTCCAATTTATGAAACGGAATTAAAGTAAAGGTTAAGGCCAGGTGTGGTGGTGCACTCCTTTAACCCACAAATAGCCAACACCCCTTCAAGAGAAAAGTTCTAGAGATCAGGTATGCAAGGGATATACCTCCACAGACTAAAGGTAATTTAAGACAAGTCCATAGTCAACATCAACTTAAATGGAAAGGAGTGCAAAGCTTGTTCCCTAAAATCAGGAACCTGAAAAGGTTGTTTTTCTCTCTCCATACCTATTCAGTACAATATTTGAAGTCTTAGCTGGAGCAATAAGACAACTAAAAGTTTAACATGCAAATCTTTTCACTTGCTTGATTAGAGTTACCATAAGATACATTATATTGCCCGGCGGTGGTGGTGCACGCCTTTAATCCCAGCACTCAGAAGGCAGAGGCAAGCAGATCTCTGTGAGTTTGAGGCCAACCTGGTCTACAAGAGCTAGTTCCAGGACAGGCTTCAAAGCTACAGAGAAACCCTGTCTCAAAAAACCAAACCAAACCAAACGAAAGAAGGAAGGAAGGAAGGAAGGAAGGAAAAACTATATATTTCAGGCTATTACAAAAGGTGCTGCTACCCTTATTTCTGTCTTAGTCCATTTATCATTTATATGTAAGAAGGCTATTGATTTCTGTGTGTTAGTTTTGTATCTATCTCCTACGCAGAAAGTGTTTATCAGCTATAAGAGTTTGCTGGTGGAATTTAATGTTCCCTTATACATATTACCATACCATCTACAAATAAAGATACTTTGATTTCTTCCATTCCTATTTGTATCCTCCTTGATCTCCTTCAGCAGGAGAATCATGAGTTCAAGACAAGTCAGGGGAGTTCTTGTTAAATTTAATTCTAACTAATTACTGGGTTCTTTCTTGCCTCTAAACATGCCTGGGTTGAGCTTTTTGAAGTATTCTCTGTTATTTCTGAACTGAAAAGGTTATTGTGTTACTTTTGTCTTCATACCATGATTGACTACGTGGACATCCCCAGTCCTATTCTAGGCATCTCTGTCCCTACCCCACAATTCCAAATGCCAGCTTCCATTCCACATCCATACAGCCTCCTATATTTGTGTATGCACACATATAATGATTTATTGCTACTCTTTTAGTTAGATTTTAGGTTTTAAAAAGGGATTTTTGTGCTTCATGCTATCTCTTAGTCAAGGATCCAATATTTCTCAACAAATAGATTTTATTGGGTAAAAATCTATAAAGAGATGTATCATGGAGTCCTAAAAATTCAGCTGATTTCCTTTATTCTATATAAAAAAATTATGAACTCAAGGAATTCTGGGTTAGATAGGAAAATAGCAACAAAGGATATAGAGGCACATAGTTATTCAATATCATCTATATCTCAATAATAGGAATCATGTATTATAAATTAAATAGTACTATAATTCACTAAATAGATGGAAATATAGTAAATATCAGTAGTCTGGAAGAATCTGACACACAGTAGATAACTAATGAATATTTGTTGAATAAATAAATTTCTGTAGATTCAAATGAAACTTCATTAGTATATGGCACCAGATAAATCTTGATGTATGTATAAGGATTAAATTCAAATATAAAAATAAAAGGAGATTAGTTACATGCAAATGTAGTGATATATGTAAACATGGGAAGGGAGAAGATGATTTTGTCTGAGAAGCAAGAAATACAGTGATATTGTTGCTATATGTTATTGCTATAAGAATACATTAATTTTATTCTCTCTAGTAGCTCTTCTGTAGACTATGGAATAACACTATAGTGTATGTAGCAAATTAAATTTCTGATGAATTTTTCATATAACACCACAAGGTGATAGTGGAGAAATTTCTCTTGTTCCTAATATTAAAATCCATAATGAGGAATGTTCATATATATGTGTGTCTGTGTGGGTATATAGTGAACTTATATATATATAGTGAACTTAATAAAATCTATCAATTTATGAGAAGTAAGCATTTATTGCCACTTTTAGCTTAAATAATATAATGAAACTGAATAATTCATTTATACATTTTCTTGTAAAAACTACTAAAATATGCACATATATCATTTAAATATATGTATGTATATATACACATATATTCATATTTCTTAACATCAATTTATCTTGATCTCTAAAGCTTGACTGTTTATCTTGTTTACTACCAATTTTCTTCCCATTAAATTACAACCTGCCTCCACTTCTAGAGTTGTCATTCATTGATCACTCATATTATTAGAGTTACAAGGAACTCTAGCAATTAGTTGCCCCATATTCTCTACTATCAAGATGTTGGACCCAGTGACCACTTTTCTAAAGTCACATCTGGACCTGTTCTGTAGTTTGGCTCTGTTTTGTCTCTTAGCTTTGTGATTTCCAATTATATGACTGATCCAAGCAGATCTTTGTTTTTCCTAAAAATTTATCCTCTGTCCATAATGCATTCACCCCAGATCTCATAAGAACACAGAAAACAGGTGCCCAGAAAAGTTTTCATGGAAAAATCATTTGCAGGATCTGCATTAAAATGCCACTAGCTTTCAGACTTCACCAAAGCTTTCATACATTTTCTACCATCTATGAACTAACTGCTATAATCTTTCATTTGGTGTATTTTGCCATGTAATTTTCCCTATATAGTTTTTCCCCCTTTCCAATTTCCTTAGGAACTGACAAAATTTTGAAAACTGCATAGTTGCTTTAAACATAACTGGAACTTCATGAGAATTTCCTTTTCAAAAAATAATCAATTCCTGTACAACACATTGGAACACAGTCACATTTCTGGAGCTCTCCAAAGTAACTCATATATTTTTAGTAATTTGGTACAACTGCTTTTGAATTCATATCTAACCATGTTTCTTACTGTTCACTTTGAAATGCTACAAGGCAAAATACAGACTCTGTAGGTTATGATATAAAACCATAATTTCAATATTTTGATAAGTTGTTGAATGACAATAATTTGTGCATAAAAAACCCTTCTGCTTTATCAGCAGATTCCTCAGGCTCTATTTAGAATTTCACATGTCCTAGCTTTTCCTAATTTCTTTTTCTCACTCTTTTCCAGTTTATTATGGGACTGCCCATCCTAAATTTCTTTTTTCTACCTGAAAAGTTACTGTTATATTTGACATATTTTGTTTCTGCTGAATGCATGGTATCAGGCTATTATTTGCATCCCAGGTACTAAACATTTTAAAATAATTATATTATTTAAAATATCAACCACTAGCAGATAGTGTCCTATTCTGGTATAAGAAATATAAACAACAACACATTGATTCTTTATATCCTATAATGCTAAGACTATCTAGTTGGTAAGTTATTCAGATATAGAGATTAGTCAACACTTAGAAAACTCCTACACTTGTGAATTCTAGAATAAGATGAATAAAATATCTTCTTTTATTAATTTTAATGTAATGGTTAAAAAAGGCATATGTTCAACTAACAAATCTAATTGCCTATTAGAACCTCCACTTTGACATCACAGGCCTCTGAACTTTAAATTGTCAAGAAGGAAACTTGATTTCTACTCTGTTCTCCTAATGAGGTTATGTTTTAGGAATCTTCTTCTTGGTGAATCATATTATTTAAGATCTAAAGCTAATAACTGGAAACTCATCTTTCTTCTCTTCTTTTTCTTCATATCCCAAATTCAATCCATCTAAATCACCTGATGGAGCAACAATAAGTCTATCATTGCTTTTCTCCGTCCTCTCCCTTAAATTTCTAATCCCATGTCAAGTATCTCAGACCACTATATAAGGTTTCTATCTGGGATACTACTGTATCCTTTCTACAGTCCATCCACTCAAAATCAAGTGTCAGCATACATTTCAGACTCAATAACACATATATCATTTCTCTATTTAAAAGCAGTATGAGAGCAAAAGATGAGCATGCTGCTAACCCAGGAATGACTTTATTTCTGGTATGGTAGTTACTTTTGAGTCTGTCTGAAGCTCAATGATTTCTGATTACTGTCACAATCAAGTCAAGTTAAAAATGCCAGAATAGGAGGGATAATTTTTCTTGCTAAATTCTAAAATTCTGGAATTTTCAATAAAAATTTGTGTCACTACTTCAACAGGTATATTAAGCTTTTACTGAAATTTTGCTTGCAAACACCTATAGGAAATGTGGCTGTGTTGAATATATTTGTTCCTCAATTGCTGTGTGCCCTGGAGTATCTATCGTTCACCATAATGTCTGAACCCCATAACTACACAAACATCTTCCGGATTTTCACTTGCCTCATTTTCTTACTTTAAATATAAATATTTTAGAATCACAAAGAATGTAACTAAATAATTTCATCTCATCTTTCTGGATTTGTTATTTAAGACCTGGTGTCTCTTCCCTTTCTCACTATTATCTCTGAATTATGCTTTAGAATAAGGTAATTTTATTCTTTCAAGGCTAGAAAAGCATTTGGAGAGGAAGATCATGCCCCTGCATTTAGAAATTGAGTGAAATAATTACTAAGACAAAAAGGAATAAAATTCTGGTGAAGTATGTAATTTGTTCACAAAACTATTTATTTGAAGATCTTTAATTATAAGGGGACGTAATTGCAATTTTAATGTTACTAAGTAACCAGTGCTTACCATGGCATCATTTCAGTTGAGATAGAAAGATAATCCTGTACCCTCTACCTCCACTGACAATCCGCTGATGAATACAGTTGGAAGCTTTTCTAAGCACAGTTTAATTCTAGTAATCTAAGTGTCCTGCTTTTTTTAGTGTGTCTAGTTATCAACACTTGCTAAGCTGAACATAAAATTTTACATCTCAAGGTCTTGAGGATGATTATAAAAAGTTGAATTAAACTATATGTCATAGAGACTGTGGTATATACACCCCAGGATAACTTTGCAAGCAAAGATTATGCCATAGAGATAATGGTTAAACATCTGCAACATGTGACTTAGGCTTAGCATTTTACCAAATGGTTAGCTCTTTGCCTACTAAGAGAGTTTACAAGTTTCCCTTGTATTTGGATGTTTGATTATTCTATAAGAAGAAATGAAATTATGCACTTACAGAATAATAAATAACAAGGAAAAGTATTTAATTTTCTTATGCTGCTGTTCTTTTTATCCATGAGAACACTCCAGCACACAATCTTTGGAGTAATTGCAAACCCCCAAGCCCTAACACTTCAGTTGTCACACTAAATTATGAACTTATTCTTACCTTATTCTTCTGTACTGCTAGACATATGATGCCCACAACAGAAAATCACTCCAATACCAAATCTGTTTTGTAATAAAAGAATTTAATAGCGTTTCTAACACTTAAGTGGGTTTAGTGTGTAAGTGAAAGAATAAAATAATTAGTTAGTCCTATATTGAGTATGAGAGAGACAAATAGATGAAGTTCACTTTGGACTAATAGCTCTTAAGTGGCAAATATTTTCAGTAAGATGTGTTGTCTATGCCGTTGTGTCTGCAGATTATGTGGTATAGCATATTACCTCCACATGGCATTGCATGAGTATACAGCTGGGGCAAACAGGATACATACTTATTTCCAGTGCTTTCTTTCCACCCTGCCATGGATTACTATAAGAGTTCCTGGAAATAAGAATACAAAAAGTAAATGAGAGCCTCACTGCTGTCCTAGGAAATTATCTCTCTCATTTTTCTGTGAGGAAATAAGGGCATGGATGATCTTAGTAGGTATAATTATGAGAAACTGGGAAGGAATTTGCATAATTGACACCTGTAAGCTGGCCTCAAGCTACCACTAATACTCCACTAAAGTACTACAAATATATGTGTAAAGAGGATGGTTTACTTCTGCTGGAAAATTTACTGGCTCAAAAGATGGAACATAAAAGATAATTAGTAGTATTTCCTATCTGTCAATGTGTAAGCTGTCTTTTAAGTACTGGCAAACATCAAGCTCTAAACATCCTGCAGACGGAACACTTTTATTCATTTTGGACTGGAAAGAAGTAATGCTAAGATGATTTGTAAGTGGAGAAAGTTATCTGAATGGGGTATGGATATCAAGAGAAGAAAACAGTCAAAGATGCAGTCTTAAAAGTCAAATGTTTGGAAAATGTGGTTAGGGTTGAGTAGATATTATTGTGAAACACTCCTGCTGCTCAACCTTATCTTCCTGTCCAGCCCATTTACTGCCCAAAAGCCAACTTGCCTACCTATTCGGTTTTCTCCATGCAAAATTTAAGCAGTTGATTTCAGTGTGAAAATTAGACAAACCTAGGCTGCTCAAATACTGTGAAATTACAGGTCAATTAAAATGCATATGAAGAATGAAGAAAGCATGTAATGCTGAGTTACTTATAGGATTCTAACAGCTCAAAGCTCTTTTCAATGAAGACATTTATTAACTCAAGGTGAGTTTAATTTTCAGACATCCTCAGACTACTTTCAGAAGGCATAGTTCAACCTCAAAGAAATTCAGACAGATGGTATTCATAATTCTGACTATGTATAAAGTTATTATCACTGCATATTTCAACTAAATCAACTCATGTATCAATAGAGTTGAGATTTAGAGTATAATTTTTGGAGTCAGACTGACTTTTGTTTCTACTTTAGCAATTTACTCTAACATGGTGATTCTAAGAAATGGCTTAATCTCCAAATTTCAATTGTTATCTGTCATATAGAAACTATTATCTTTGAGTGATAAGTCTATTGTGAAGTTAAAAACTAATAGAGTCTGCCAGGTGCATGACACAGTGAATATTCTAAGAATGGGCACAATCATTAACACGATTGAAGTTTTTCCTATGAACTGTGTTGAAACTGTGGCTGCTCATTCTTGTTCTTTATGAATTAGTGTTTCAACTCTTTGAGCATTGTATGAATGAAGACCATTTCTTTCTCTGTAATCTAAGGCTAAACCTAAAGCTTTATACCTTTATACCATTTTAGAGCATAATGAGGTACACAACTTCACTGAGAATTGATACTGATAATTCACTACTTGGAGTTATCTATAAAAATTTTGCAATTAATAAAAATTATTTGTAACTGGTGGTATTATTATTACTATCACTTTAAGACTTCTCTCTTTGTTTAGAAATTTATTTTTTCCTTAAAGTGAAATCCAATTTCACAGACTTCAATAAACACATTTTTATGCAAGAGAAAATATCTATAAATTCCTGAAGTGATCATTATTTTACTTTTGAATACAAAAAGCATACAAGTTTTAAATGAATAAAAGCAAAATTTTTGTCTATGAAGGTTAGTACGTGAGGAACATTTGGAGATCAATTCTTTAAAAACAATAACATGCTAACGTGATTCTGTCTCCTGGTACACCTATGTCCTAAACACATGTGGGTATTCCTTCTGGCTCTGTTCAGCATGATTTCTCACCTCCATTGATTTGTCAATTCCAGTAAGAGATGGTGATATGCAAGATCTTCTACAAGTTCCTCTGTGGTGGTGAAAACCATGCCTGAAAATTGGTGTCCAGTGTTTTAAAGTGCTTCTTTTGAATCATGCTTCACAGGAACATAGGAGCCCTTCTGAGAGTCATAGAATATCAGGACATGCTCATTACTTAACTGAAAAAAAATCAAGCAGTAAGGGGACCAGCTGTAAAGGTCAAATGTAGATATGATATCTAAAATCACAGCCAAGAAGTTCTTGTCTGTTTGGAAATTCTGAACGAAGTGCTGCACCAGCCCCGTGTAACACTTAACAATGCATCCAAGGATAATATGGGCACAGAAATCTAAAAGAAATAAATGACATCTAGCATAGGTCTATGAGAAAATCGATGTTAATTATCCATAGTGAGGATTCTTGTATGCACCTTGGGAGACCCATCTTTTCTTCTGAACTAGTTCTATTCTGAGATGCTGATGTTCAGTTACTGGTAGTCTATTCAGAGTAAAACATGATAGTTCATAACAAGAAAGGAGTTGAAATGTAAAGATGTTCAACTTCTTATTTCTAACTACCTGTTTTATCTCCCTATGCTATTTAATGTTGCAGGAGCAAGCAGGCTGCTTGTCGTTCTAGCTGCCCCGCTAGCTTACACCCAAAATAATCACACAGAAATTGTATTAACTAAATCACTGCCTGACCCATTATCTCTAGCCTCTTATTGGCTAACTCTCACAGCATGTCTGACTCGGCAGCTCCATGGTGGTTCTCCCATTTCTGCTTTCTTCCTCCCAGAATTCAGGTCTATCTTCTCTGCCTAACTAAGTTCTGCCCTATCAGGCCAAGCAGTTTTTTTTTTTATTGATTAACCAATGAAAGCAACACACAAACAGAAGGACCTCCAATACCAATTTAAGATGCACCTCTGCACAAAAGGTAAATATATAACCATAGCTTGGTTGCTTTCTATTTCCCCATTAATATTTTTTCCCAGCACAAAATGTTTGAGTACAGCTATACAGATGTAAAGGGATAAACTTAATTGTGTTTTCAATAAGTTGGTTACAGAAGTCACTCCCTAGACCAGATGTTTTCAGATTCATGGTTTCTCATTCTAAGAATTTTTTTTAAAAGGCACTCAAGATCTCAAAATAAACTTTATTCAAACACGAAGTGGCAGTACAAATTAGATACATTGCAAGAGGAACAGCAGGCCACCTGAGAAAAAAATCATCAAGGGTTCCAGATTATTGTCTGGGACAACATTTCCAAATTATTACAGGAAGGTGGGATTCATTGTTGGAAAGGAGCAATAGAGTCATTTGTTATTTTGATTGGCAGGCTTGGATTATGTAAGTTTTATCTCATTATGTCTGCTTTCCCAGGATATATCTGACTTAAGTCACATATATGCCCAAGTATGAATGAGCATAAAATAATAAACAGGGGATTTGCCCTAAAAGTTCACTGTGAGGACATAATCTGCCTTATTATGCAGGTATGCAAAATCAGTCCAAAATCTCTGGACCTTTTACATGCATACATATATCCAGAAGTAATTGAACAGAATCTATCTTAAAACAATGAAGTTTTTATTGTTGTTAAAAGAAAAAGAGATTTATACTGTTGTTTGAAATAGGGTGTGCATGTAACTCAATGCTAAGCCAAACAAGGTGGCTAAGCATATTGTTAGGAGAGGATTTGGGGGGCACTGAGGACTTATGCTAAAAACTCAGAAAGAAACTCAGACTTAACTAACTGGGCCTATTAAGAAAGAGAGCAGTGCATTCTTTGGGGACTATGTTGAGGAGATCATTCCTTGGGCTAATTTACATGGCCTCCAATTAATGAAAATGGTCATGGTTTCCCTGAGCAAAGCCAGTGATGCTTCTTTCCACCCATGACCAAGACAACCAGCTGCATGAAATGTGTAAACTGGATTGCAAGCATCTCCACTCAACATGCACTGTGCTTACAAATAAAGTCTGTACTTTGGGGAAAAAAAAAAGAAGAGGACTGTGTGTGAATAACGCCTTCAGATGAGGTCATAATTGCCAAGCTGAGAAGATGAGAGTGTATAGTTCAAACAAAGCAGAGTTCCATGCTCCCAAACTAGCCCATAGGCTTGCCTATTTCAAGTTGTAGGATATTCTAATGGAAATATAACTGTATCTTGATATCTTTGGAAATAATGTGTGCAAACATATCAGTGAAGAATGATTTTTCTTTCACTCATGACAACTTGTCCATTGATAATGAGACTTTTTTTCTGAATGGTTTGTTAATCCATTATCTGATAACCAAACATGTAAATATTTCTAAAATTCAAACTGTTCACAAACTCTAACAACATGATTTTATACCTGAACTGTACATTTCTCATCTCAATTAACTTTCACCTCTCAGTCTCAGATAAATAAAACAACTCACTAGAAACCCAAAAACTTTTCAGTTTCAGAACACAAGAAAACAGCTTGTTTCAACTCCATAGTGAAAAGCTAAGAAACTGTAATTACAGAATCTATGTTCTTGGCAGTCAAAATTTAAAAATAAACAAAAGCCTATTGCTCTGGCTTGGTTTTTGAAAATTATAAGGTATGATACATTGGGGGGAAAGTGTTATAGCATAATACTTAAGATCCCAGAATTTTTTTTTTTAAAAAATGTGTATTACAAGTATAATTGAAAAAAGGATTTTTATCATTGTAATGGTACAAGAAAAAGGATGCTGGGGCATCTATATCAGTGCTGAGGAGATTGAGAAAGTGTTCTCACAGGAAATTTTATCTAAAGGACGCATGAGAAAGTGGTAGGAAGAACATTCCAGGCACAAACACAACATCTGGTTTCCAAGGAAATGAAGGGAATCCACCAGTCTCTGCAACGTGCTGTAGAACAGAGAGAGTGCATGGAAAAGGGATAATGTGGTGACTGGGCAATTGCCACGATGAAGCCCGAAAAGCACCAGGAGACTTTTATGGAGTTTTCTATAAGCTGTAATGGGTATTAGTGATACTGTTGTTGTACACATTTAAAAGTTTTGTTTGAATCATATGATATGTGTTGCTTGCTGTTTGGTGACTAAGAATGTAGAAAACAAAATTAGCTGAAATGTAAATCTGAGGAAGCAGTTTCAGGAGTGCTGCACCCACTGGAGCTCTGTGAGTGGGAGGGTGGGAGGGTGTGTATGCAAGGAGATTCGTTTCTCTAATCCTGAAATTAGAAAGCCTTGATGTCATTTCCTTTCCCTCCTGTAAGCACGCAAAACAAAATCTTGTTATGAAATCTTTGTGTAATAGAGAGTTGCTAAGTAGCTGGAAAACAGAATACTTCTTCAGATTCAAAATGCTAATCTTCCTCCTTAGCCCCGTGGCAATTGTATTCTTTATAGAGAGTGAAACCCCACGCATTTCAAACATCATAGAAAGAATGAAAGACAATAGATCCTTGTTATCTTTTGAATGTGCGTGTCCATTGTAGGGTTCGTGAAGAACTGAAGAGGCTTCTATGGCCAGCATGACCCAACAAATATGAAATGCTAAATTCCAGTCTTGATAGTTCCTTAGCTTAGGTTAACTCTTTTCTGAATTCAGGAAGCAGTGGAGAGCAGAGACTTCAGAACTACACTCCATGGGAATCCCATTCTATGACTTTCTGACTTAGGCAGTTATTTAAACAAGTTTCTCTCTAGACAGTTTATTATTAATCTGTAAAAGATCTCTGTAGAAATTAAATAATTGATTTTGTGTTTTGTTTATGATATATATTGTAACCATCATCTAGGTGATAAAAGCATTGGCTAAATGGAAGCTCCTGTTATTAATCCATGGGTGCATAAGCCAATACACTGCAGGAAACCATTGTGCAAAACACATCTGAATGTCATGGGATCATGCAGAAAATATGAGCATACCTTTAGTGATACATAACTTGAAACAGCTCTTCTTCTCATGTAAAAGGAAAAAATTGTTTTAAATTATCAGTATCACCTAAAAATAAGATCTTGCTTGCCCATATAATTTTCCATGTTACAGCTTCTTCCTCTACACAGAGAACTGGGATTGGCTAATACTAACTAATTGGAAAATAAAGGGAGAAATAAAGAACGACAATCACACATTCCACTTTTGCATTGCTAATAACATTACAAGATAAAAACAAGAGAGGCATGTTATATTTTATCACATGTGTGTATGTATATGTGCGTGTATCTATACATGAAATATAAGTTGTTCAATATTTGATGACTGGAAATTTTTTGTTATCTCATTCTTTGGAATTAAATTTAAAAATCATGAGTGTATTTTTATACTCTCTTATCTTACAGCAATTCACACTCACCTTAAATCAAATGACCAGTTACCACTATAATGAATATCCCAAAGCCATGCAAACTTGAAAAAAAATGTTCATGTCTAATTTTCAATGATATTAAATTTTAATTCATTCATTTTTATAGTTTTGTTGATTGCTATTTTTCATATACACATGGGTTTATCATGCATTAAGTGATGGATTTATGATTTTAACTGTGTTAAGAAGGATAAAAAAACAGATTACATTGTTTGGCTTCTGCTGAGTGACAGTATGTTTATATCATTCTTGGATTTGAGGACTCCATTCTGAGACTAAATAACAGATATAACTTTGTTATTCTCACAGAACTTAATAGACTGCAGCATGATCATGTTTAAATCAACTGACAAATTCTAAAACATGTCATAAAAGATTTAAATCATTGGATGTCCCAATTATAAAACATACTAAATTCTACCAACAGTACTTTTTGTGTGTGATTTTTCAAGACAGGGTTTCTCTGTAGCTTTGGGGCCTGTCCTGGCACTAGCTCTTATAGAGCAGGCTGGCCTTGAACTCACAGAGATTCAACTGCCCCTACCTACAGAGTGCTGGGATTAAAGGTGTGTGCCCCCACTGCCCAGAACAACAGCACATTTTTTATAGGTAGCATGCTTTTTTCTTTTTTAAAACACTCCACTTACTCCTTTGGAAAATTCTGTTGAGTTTGGCAATGTATATCACCAAAAAAAGTAATAAAAATGTATAGAACCCAGTAAACACAATATCTGCTATTGACAAAGAAAACAAAAGTTATCAGTTATACCAAGTAGTTAAAAACCAATATTAAATTTTCAAATGATTTTGTAAATATCATCTATGTTTTTGAATGGTGTTATATTTGATAAAAGATTTGGTAGATAGTTCAGAGCTCTTATTATTCTACTCATTCTAGTATATAGTTTACCCTGTTTTAAAATAGGATGTTGGATAGTATATCTGTTAGATTTATTTCTTAAGTCAATAGCAATATTGATGTAAATATTAAAAGAAACCACAGTTTATTGAGCTCCTCTTGGATTTTATGTAATGTTCTTTTTAAGTTCTAGGATTCACTACATGTTACCATGTTACATTGAGTGATCATATTTCTTTAGGCTCCACTTGCCTATGACAATTTCTATACTTAATCATGTTTTATTACCTTGATCTGTTTTATAAATATAGTACTGATATTTATAGAATGCCCTGAAACTGAGTGTGTCCTCATGTGTTCCTCATGTTTAATCACCATATGTTGATATGTCATAGGTTGGATATGTTGTTCTCTTAAATTGTCAGAGAAAACAGAGCATTGAATTGGTAGCTAAGCTTACAATATTACCAGTTTTCACACTTAAATAATTTTTAACAATTGACCAATGTGATTAAATCACATAGAAACAACAGGTAGAACTTAAAAATTTCTGTTTCCATGATAATTGCTTTTATAATCACCCACTTATTAACCTTTACTGAGATTAACTGGTATCATTTGTTAATCTTACAGGACTTTCTTAAGCATTTTTGTTGGGCAAGTTTTTCTGGGGTGGATCCCTTTAGTTTTTATCTATCTGAAAGTTCTTTATCTCCTCTCCTTTTTGAAGAACATTTCATTGGCTACAGAATTTTTTTGGGGTCTGCTTTGCTATTAACACTTTCAATATATTGATTCACTGTCATTTTTTTGTAAAAAAATATTCTAAGAAAAATGATGGCATGGTTATCTATTCATGCTCCTGCAGATGGCTTTGCAGTTTTTGTATATAAACAGAACTAAATAGACTCAGTAAGTTACAGAGAAGAAAAAAATTGGAAGAGAATATGATGTACATGCATGAAAAATACAAACACATGAAATAAAATAAATAGATCTTTAAAATACCTTTTAGTCTATGATAAACTAGATAAAAATATGCAGGTGAAAATCACTAACTCACAATTTCATAAAAGATGTAGAATTATTTTATTGTAAAATATTTGTCCTGATGCAGTGGCTCTAAATTCAACCTGTCTCAAAGAGATAAACTCTTTCTTCCAGTTCCCACCAGCATTCAATGCTGCCATTTATGCAGGACTTGCTCTCACCTCTTATATGATTTAATCATCTTAATATTAAACTAAGATAGCTGTTAATGTTCTTGAAGTTTCACAGGTAAGAAATTAGGCTTAAGGAAGTTGAATAATGTATTGAAATCTGCCAGTAACAGTGAAGAATATAATGTTTGAATATAGTTTATTGTCCACCTGATTGTCATGTATTAGAGTGGTGGGTGAAGAAAGCTGAAGAGAATACACTGTCTGGAGGAGCCAGTGGCAGAGTTAAATGTCTGTTGAGTTATGCTAAAGACAATTTCTAGGACCTGCTTCCTGAATTAAGAATGAAGTCCAGTCAGGTGGTGATGACACACCCTTAAGAAATAGAGAGAGTTGGCTCTGGTTTTGAGACCATCCTGGTCTGAAGAGAGAGGTCCAAAACAGCCAGAGCCATACAGAAAAACCTTGTCTCAGAAAAAAATAAAATAAATAAAAGAAAAGAATAAACTTCAGGGTAGGAATCTATGTATTCACCAAATCAGCTGGTCATGCTTCCTTGCCAGAAAGACAACATAATATACCAGGCAGGTGGTCCTGTTTCATCTCTGAAGCCTTTGTTTCCTCCTGTATGTCCTTGGACCAGGAAAATATAACCTTCAAAATCCATGACAGGATTGGATAATTGAATGCTGTGGATGGCACAGAAATGTACTTTTTATCATAACTGGTTCTTTGTTATTAGTTCATTTGAATTTTTTTTTCATTCCAAGTTCCTAGACATCAGTTTCAAAGCTTTAAAATGAAGGAGATGGATTTTGTAATTTCTCAGATCCTTACCAGCCTGCGTATCTCCTTATAACAAGAGTGACCATGTCATAAACAGTGGTTTTCTGCAGTCTGTAGAGCTGGAGTTTAATGTCTCGCCATCTGTTTATAATACATTACTGTGAGGCTCAGCATCAGATTTTTCAAGTTGAATTTTCTTCTCTGGGTTTTCATTAGCATTATGAATGTGATTATATAAATGTTAACATTAATATTAATATTATTCACTCCAAAATATTTAATACAAACCAAATTGCCCTCATTTGGCTATATGCCAGGATAAGGTACACATTTATTAATCTAACCATGACCTTAACTTTACAAATTCAGACCTCAGGAAATGGAAGGTGCATGCTTAATCTTTTTGCAAAGTTACGCTATAGAAAATAATTATACCAGCATGAATATTCATTCGACAAACCTATGAACAGCTGTCTTGTTTACCAGCCTTCAATATACTTTAAGCATTTTCTTGAAACAGCTTTGATTTTTGCTTTTGATGTTTGCCTAACTAGTTGATATAAGCTTCATTACCATTGGCAGTTAATGCAATTCATTCTAGCATGTATGGCCAAATCTGGCATGTATGGTCAATCATGCAGAACTAATTAGGAGTATCTGCTGCTCCTAGGGCTACAATCTGCCATTTTCGGTTAGTGATTAATTGTGAAAAAAAAATTACATTTATGATATGATCCAATGTGATTTTATTTGCCTCGAATCTCATCCAGGCAGGTTGTTAGTTCACTGGTGATTTGATCTGGGCAACATGGCCTGAGGCTGATCTTCGAGCTTTTTAATCATATCTGTTTCACTAGCACTGAATCCTGAAAAGCCACTTGACCTGTGGGAGGCCACAAAATAAAATAAAGGATGCCCTCTAAGAGGAGGTTGCTGCTGAGAGTATTCTGAGAAAAAAGGCCTCGGCTCTGCTTTTTCTCTTTTTTCCTCTAGTTTCTCCAAGCATAGCCAGGCAAGTTATATGACACAGAAGATAATGTCTGTATACTTCAGAAGAAATTGAGGTAGGGATAAAGTTCAAATTCATTCTGATTATCTAATTATTGTTATGTCCTCCACTCCCCTTTCTCTGCCAAGCTTCTTGTTCTTGGAAATGTAAGGAGAGTATGGGAACTATTTTTTGCCTAGTTTTGTGCAAGTTGTGACTGCCTAAGTGGGTATTTCCTGTTACAATTTCCTCAGAGCATGTCTCTAGAATGTTAAATGTTTGGGGTGGGGGATTTAGATGGTGTTTTAGCCTTTTTGCTTAATTCTGTGGTACCTGTGCTGAATCAGAAATTGAAGTTTTAGAATATGGGACTTAGGGAATAACCATTTCATCAGGAACAGAGCCTGGAACATTTCTTTTTGCTGTATTTTTTTTTTTGTGTGTGTGTGTGTGTGTGTGTGAAATTTCATAGAAGATCATGTGAAACTCATGGTCTACAGGATCCATTTTATTGAAATTGTGACCATTCATTTATTTACACCATTTTATAATTATCCCTTTATTATGCCAGCATTTGTTGGAGGGAGTTGCTTGTTTGTCCCGGCTGCCTGGCTAGTTTAGACCAGTAATAATCACAGAGAATAAATCACTGTTTGGCCCATTAGCTCTAACTTCTTATTGGCTAATTCTTACATCTTAATTTAATCCATCTCCATTAATCTGTGCATCACCACGAGGTCATGGCCTACCAGCAAAGTTTCAGCACATCTGTCTCCAGCAGCTCCATGGTTTCTCTCTGACTCCACCTTCCTCCTCCCATGCTATAGGCCAAGAGAGTTCTTTATTCATTAACCAATAAAAGCAACCCATAGACAGAAGGACTTCCCACACCAAGTATTGGCTACCCACCTTTGCATTACAGAATATTTCCTTGAACACCCTATCCAGCTATGTTTAAAAATCTTAAGAAAAATATTTGTAATTATGTTGAAATAAAAATAGTGATGTGTTGGGGCAATATTATATGGGCCACATGTTTCTGCATTGTATGGCTTCTAGGCTCTCAAGCCACAGTTCATACCTGAGGTGGTCACATAGCACATACAGACTGGCTGTCACCTGGATCAAGATATACTAATGTCGTTCTGTGCCCTTCTTTCTCATTATGGAGGTCTCATGGGAAAAGATGCTAATCCAAGCTAGTGACAGAGCAGCCATAGTTGCGGACATGACTTTAGTCCTACGACCCCGGAAACAGAATGTTAATGAACTTTCCCCTCAGTTTACCTTGGGAGATAAAAACAGTTTTGAGAATAAATGCGGGTGATCTTCAGGATTTGAATGTACCCTGAGACTCCATTCCGATATTGTTGTGTGAACTGTGTCTCAATTATTTTCATTCCTCCATGCCAGTCCAAAGAGATAATTTACATTGGGGTTGAAGCCCGACAATGATAAAATGACAAACACAGAAAAGTGAACATGTCAAAGGTTTTCTGTTTCAAATGGATTGCTGAGACTTAAAATGTGTCGCTTCGAAAACCATCTAATAGCCCAACTTTTAAAATCTGTTTTTATTAGGTTATGCACCACAACTTTCTTCATTATTACTTATTTGTTTCATATGCATTATTCAAAATGCTTTAATCATAAATTTTAGTTTGTGTTTTCTACAGGTATTTTATTTATGTATTTGATTTAAAATATTATATTTATTATGTTACTGGTAAGTTAACATTAAACTCTTCACCAGAAGCACCTGTGATTCTGCCTGCAGAAGCTTCTGGAAGACCTATAGCTTCTCCCCATGGTTCCTTATATCCACCCCAAACATGGGAGAACCTTAGCACTCTCTATATATAGAAGGTGTCAGACAATGAAGTCACCACAAAAGTACAAACGATTGTAGAAAAACATCACATCAAATGCCCACTGTTCAGAATTTGAGAGTTAAAGCAGGAAGGTAGTGCTTATTCTAGCTTATTTCAGGCTTTCATCTGTGACACAAACTCTCTAACTTTGCATACACAACTATTCTCGTGTAATCTCACGATATTATGAGTATTAACTGGGTCTTAAAGCAGAATAGGAAGATAAAAAATACCGTATCTGGGAGTTATAACATTCCACTATATTTAAGAAATATGAACTAAGTACTAAAAAAATGACTGCCAAGTTAATTAAACTAACCATTTACTACCTTTCTTTTATTCTTTTATAGAGAACATATTTTTATACAGTATACTTTAATTATGGTCTTTTTCCCCGAATTCCTCCCAGTTTCTTTTCATCTCTTCTTATCACCCAGACAAAAACCCTTTTTGTCTCTCTTTAGAAAACCAAACAACTATCTAAGGAATAATAATAAAATAAGATAAATCAAAAACAAACAAATCAGAACATAACAAAACAACCAAGCAAGAAAAAGTGCCAAAAAAAAGCACAAGAGATGTCTATAGATGCAGAAACACAAACTTTTGCAAACTCAGGAATGCCATAAAAAGTCAAAGCCAGAAGCCATACTATGTATGCAAAGAACCTGTAAAGTAGAAAGCAAAAACAAATAAGCAAGCAAACAACCCAAAAGGTCCTGACTTAACAATATTAGACAAAGAATCTCAGAAGACGCCTTTGAATTTGTTTTTATTGGCCATCTACAATTGGGCATGCAGCCTACCCACGTTTAAGTGTTGTTACTTTCACCAGTGATACTCCCTTGGAGAAGTTTTCATTTGCAAGTAGTTCTCAATTGGAACTAGTTTCTGAGTTATAAATTGGGACATATGTCCACTTCTCCTTTCAATTCTAGGACCCCATCTGCTGCACAGCCATGGATTGGTATCACTTACCATTTTTCCTTGGCTTATGCAATTTTCATGTTTATTACATTTGTTGTTTTCAAAAATTTTTATAAAATTTATATAAAAGTCAAGAATTATCACCTCCCATTTTGTGTGCTCTTCTCCCCTTCAAATTTGTTGAGGGCCTATCATGAAGCAAACACAGCACAGTGGTACCATTAGGTATTATCATGACTTTAGTCTCTGTCTTTGCTGTCTAGGGGGCTATAATCTAAAGGGGAAAATAAATAATAATATTGGTTTATCATCAATTCTATACAGAGAAAATACTATATAACATGTCATAATAATTCCTTATTTTCTAAACTTACTTAGCAATACCTAAGTATATAAAATTATAAATATTAGTGGGGTAACATGTACTGTTTCTGATCATGAAATATTTAACTACATAATGTAGTGTGTATCAGATTAAGCTTACTTAACTATTCTGAAAAACCATTTTTTTCATCCATATCTATAAAATCCTTCCACTAATGCCTTGAAGTTCATCACACCTTTATTATTAATAAACACCCTGCTCTACAGGAACACATTATAATTTTATCTAACTGTGGCTTATGGTTTGTTTAATCCATTCACCTCACCCCATCTGTTTTCTCCGTGCCCTCCCCATCCTTTAGTAATCAACAGTCTACTCAAAACTTCTATGAGATCAACAAATTTATGATGTACATGCAAGTAAGACCATAGGATTCTGTAGAGATGGCCTTTGTCATGATGTCATTTTATGGTTGAATAATATTCCATTTGAACATTGAACATAAGAGTGTTTCCATTTGGATATATATACTAATGGGATCACTGAATCATATAACCAATCTATTTTTAATTATTTAAGGACTATTCATATATTCATTCTGGTTTTTGCTTCTTTTCTGTTTTGTTTTGTAATAACTGTGTTCACCAGAATGTCCAGGGTTTGTTTTATTTTTTCTCTAAATCTTGGCCAGTGTTTCCTTCTCTAGTGTTCTTAATGATAGCAATAGGTGCCAGGGTGAAGTCAGATGCACTTTGGCTTTGTTTTGCAATTTTTGTGAGCATTTACCATATTCTTGATGGTTATCTTTCACTTTTGCCGATTGTGTTACGTATGCCTTTCCAGAATACTTAAGAAAGGGAACTTAAGGGTGTGGATATTCCCTTTTGTCTCATAATCAATTAACTCCTTAGATTTGGGCTGGAGGCAAAGCAGAGAGGTATGCGGGTAGAAAAATACTGGGAAGGAGGTTGCTCAGCTCAAGGTACCCAGAAAGCAGAGACTTGCACAGGAACGGGTCAGGAAAAGGATAACACTTCAGCACATGGGTCTTGTGACTTACTTCCTCTAAATCTATTCTAATTCTTAATTTCTACTACCTTACCAAACCCTGTGTCATAATGCATCCATCAAAGGCTTGACTCATTGACTAGGCTAGAGCCCTTCTGGTGCTGATCCAACCATTCTTCAATGACTGGTTCCTGGATAGCCCTCCTGGAGCCAACTCTTCTACTCACAGCCTTTTGAGAGACATTTCACTTCCATAATTGCCAAAATTTTAATTTGGGTTTGGAGTATTTTCATTTGTTTAGGTGCACAGTTATTGGAGTCTTTATTATAATTTACTGATATTTTCTCTGGTTTTATAGGTTGTGCCTGTGCCCTGCAGTCTTTCTTTGGCTTTGTAGGAGTTTTCAGTGTCACTCCTCTAATTTGACTATTTTTGCTGTTGTTTCTTGAGTTTTGAGGATCTTGTTCAAAAGAAATGCTTGCCCATTCTAATATCCTGAAGAATGTCCCAAGGTTTCTGATAGTTTCACATTTTAGAACTATGTCTTCATCTGATTTGAGCTGCTGCGTGGGCCTGCTGAGACACATGGGCTGGATTTCAGTTCTCAGCACAAGAACATCAGATATTCCCAGCACTGTTTCTTTAGAAAAGACAGATAATTGTTCTAAAGTATGTTCTTATGGCTCTGTAGAAAATCCTTCTGCAATGGACACATCTCTTCTGCATTCCCTGTTCTTTCTGATAGTCTGTGTGCCTATCTGTCTGTCTATGTCTCTATTTCTATGCCACTGTGGGATGAAAGCCTGGTTTCAAGTCTGAC
Source organism: Ondatra zibethicus (assembly GCA_004026605.1). NCBI lineage: Eukaryota > Metazoa > Chordata > Mammalia > Rodentia > Cricetidae > Ondatra > Ondatra zibethicus. The sequence goes on along the minus strand of PVIU01002536.1, from coordinate 119,509 downwards.
TTATTTCCTTGTATAATTGTTGTTGATTTGTAAATGTGATTATGTCATTGATTTGTGAGGTGTGTGTGTGTGTGTGTTAGAGAGAGAGAGAGAGAGGTGGAGATCAAACAAGAAAAGTTCCCTATACCTGCTTTGTTGATTCATATTTTAGTAATTCACTATTGGCATATGGCAACACTACTGGTTTCTGTACATTGATCTTACATCTTGCAGTTTTGGTGAAATGACTCACTAGATATAATAAGTTTTTGGTAGTTTTAAGACTTTCCATATGTAAGGTCATGTCATTTTCAGTCAATGATTATTTGAGGCCTTTCCAAGTTTGGCTGCAATTTATTCCTTTTTCGTTCCTGATGGCTCTGTGATGTTAGCCAGTGGTGAAAGTAAATGCTCAGCACAAACAATGCTCTGAATTCACGTTTCAGCACTTCATGAACAGGGAGTGGTGCTCATGATTTTTATGCATAAATATTGAAACAGACATTTGTTTTTTGTTCTTCATCTTAGGGAGAAAGATTACAGTTTTCTGTATTTTATATATTAACCATTGACTAATTGTAAGTAGTTTTTACAATTAAAATATTTCCTATATATTTTGGGTCATCATTATTATTCTGAAGGATGTTGAGTTTTATCTCACCTCTTTATTTTGCCTATATTGAACTGTCAGTTTGCATTAGAAGAATGAATAGCATTAACTCATGGTGAATAACACTTTCAGTATAATGTTGGGTTTGGTTTCTTAGCATTTTTCACTAAGAATTTTATGTGTACTAACCAAGGATATTGCCCTTTGGTCTGATATATTAAAATTATTGTATCTTAATTTATTTTAACATTAGAATAATTTTGATCTCACAAAATGTGCAGTAAATCATTATGTGCTGGTTGGTAGCTTGTCAACTTGATGGAATAAGCCAGAGCCATAGTACAGAGCTGTCAATTAAGAAAATAACCTCAAGATTTTGGCCTTGTAGACCAGCCTATGTGGCATTTTCTTGATTAATGACTGATGTGAGAAGACCCAGGAAACTGGATGTCTTCCATGAGAAATGCCCCTGGGTCATATAAGAAAGTGGGCTGCCAAACAAGGAGGAACAAGCTGGTTAATTTCATTCAGCCATGGCCTCCAGGTTCCTGCCTTGAATTCCTGACCTGACTTCCTTCAGCAGACTGTGAACCAGTTTATTTGGAGAAGACAAAAAAACATTTTCTTCTCCAAGTTGCTTTCGGTCATAATCTCTATCACAACAATAGAGGGCAAAGACATTTCTTCTTTGGTTTTTGAAATAATTTTAAAAAGAACTGATGTTATTCTTTAAATGTTTATCTTTGTTTTTTCAAGTGGGGTCTCTTGTATAATAAGTTGGTCATGAACTTCCTGTGTGCCCTTGAATTTTGCACCCTTCTGCCTCTGTCTGTCATGTACTTGGATTTCAACTGTAAACTACAAATCCATGTTTGAAGTGCTAGGAATTGAAACCAGAGCCTCATACATGTGAGACTAGCACTCTACGAACTGATCTGTGCCTTTAACCCCCCTATAAATGTTTCATAGGTATAGTGTTTATTGATATCAATTTGAGGATTCAGTATTATTTTGATGAGTTTTTAAAAATGCTAATAAAAATCTTAATCTCTAACAAATAAGAAGGCTGAAAACTAGTAAAAGAAAGTAAATTTTTCTTTTTTTTCTCCTTTTTAAATTTGTTTTTATTTTTTACATACCAATCCTAGTTCCCTCTCCCTCTTCTCCTCCCATTCCTCCCCCTTCCCCCACCCCCTCCCCATCCCATCCGCAGAAAGACTAAGGCCTCCCCTGGAAAGTCAACTGAGTGCATCCTATCACCTACTTGAGGCAGGACCAAAGTCTCCCCCCACCCCGTGCCTAGGCTGAACAAGATATCGCTCCATAGAGAGTGATCTCCACAAAGTTAGTTAATGCATTATATTCTGGTCCCACTGCCAGTGGCCCCAAATACTGCCCAAGCCACACCATTATCACCTGTATTCAGGGGTCCTAGTTCAGTCCTAAACAGGTTTCCCAGCTGTCAGTGAGGAGTCAGTGATCTTCCACTAGTTGGAGTCAGCTGATTCTATGGATTCCTCATCTTGGTCTTGACCCCTTTGTTGATATTATCACTTGTCCCTCTTTTTGCCTGGAGCTTGGCTCAGTGGTCAGTTGTGACTCTCTGCATCTGCTCCCATCTGTTTACTGGAAGAGAGTTCTAGCTTCCCTGAGACTGTAGACTGCAGACTGGTTTTCCTTTGCTTTATGACTGGTATCTGCTTATGAGTGAGTACGTACTATCCTTGTCTCTCTAGGTCCGGGTTACCTCACTCAGGATGTTTTTTTTTTTCTAGTTCCATCCATTTGTCTGCAAATTTAAAGATGTCACTGTATTTTATCACTGAATTGTACTGCATTGTATAAATGTACCACATTTTCTTTATCCATTCTTTGGTTGAGGGGCATTTAGGTTGTTTCCAAGTTCTGTCTACTATGAATAATGCTGCTATGAACATAGTTGAGCAAATGTTCTTGTGGTGTGATTGTGCCTCTTTTGGGTATATGTCCAAAAGTTATATTGTTGGGTCTTGAGGTAGATCGATTTCTAATTTTCTGAGAAATCACCATAGTAATTTCCACAGTGGAAGTACATGCTTGCACTCCCACCAGAAATGGAAGAGTATCCCTTTACCCTACATCCTCTCCACCATAAGCTGTCATCAGTGTTTTTGATCTTAGCAATTCTGACATGTATAAGATGTTATCTCAGAGTCATTTTGATTTGCATTTCCCTGATGTCTAAGGACATTAAGCATTTCCTTAAATGTCTTTTTGCCATTTGAGATTCTTCTGTTGGGAATTCTCTATTTAGATCTGTACCCCATTTTTATTGAATTATTTGGTAGTTTGATGTCTAGTTTCTTGAGTTCTTTGTGTATTTTTGATATCTACCCTATAACAGATGTGGGGCTGGTGAAGATCTTTTCCCACTCTACAGGTGGCCATTTTGTCTTGTTGACAGTGTCTTTTGCTTTACAGAAACTTCTAAGTTTCAGGAGGTTCCATTTATTATTGTTGCTCTCAGTGTCTGTGCAACTGGTGTTATATTTAGGAAGTGGTCTCTGTTGCCAATGTGTTCAAGGATACTGGGGAAGTAAATTTTCATGAAGAATGTTCATTACAAAAAATCAATCTTGATTCAGAACTCCAAATTTTCTTTTACCATTGAAAAAATATCATTATTGATTATTTTACATAACTCCTTTGAATAAGTCCTTTTTCTTTTAAAATATGTATATACTAATAATATATATATATAATACAGCAAGTTCATGTGTTAATCATGTTAAATATGACATCTTCATACATGTAAATAGTATTCCCTGATCAAGATTCTAGCTTCCCTGTAGTCTCTCTGAGAAGTTAATAATAGTAGTAATCTCCCTCAGTACATTTCTTTAATTGTAAAGTCTTTCACATTGTCTATCTTTGTATTTTCCAGGAAGAATCACAGTCATATAATTACCATGGCACACATAGAAAAAATAATATTTTCATAAGATAGTGTTTAAGTAAATGTCCAGAAAAGCCTGGCATAGCTTGGCCAAAGTGACCATTTATATCTCTATAAGTGCTATTAATAATCATGTTAATACAACAGACTGAAAATACCAACTCTATAGAGATCCTAATATTTTGACATCAGTTTAAAAATTCTGAATTATATTTTCACTGATACTAATAAACACAAAAATATAATAAAATACTTCTTGATAATGAGCAAGCACTAGACATTATCTGTGAATCAAACTTTGGGGAAGCTTGGGAGTAGTTCCTTGATAAATATAGTTACATTAACTGAAAAGGTTCAGGAATGTGATAATTAACCATGGGGTTATATAACTGTTGCTCCCATTTATAAAGATCCCAAATATAACTGGATGACATTTTAAAAGTTATTTTTGAGCTGAATTTCATTAGTCTCTTACAATCTGTTTTTAAAAGATCATATATCTTGTAATATAGCTAAGTGGGAAATAAGATTCGATAAAAGCTGTGTACTTGGATCAGGATGAGCCTAACTAAAATCATAGTAAGATTCTACCTCCATATTTTATTTCCCAAAGATTGGTTCTATATTTCAACAAAATAGTCATGATCTTATTCCACGACCAACAGCACTGGCATGTCAGTATGGAAGTCAGAGCACTGTGTTTGAAGATCCAAAGCATCTGTTCTTTTTACACCAGTTGTTTACTCATTTATGAAACAAGAAGGGGTATGATAAGTCTTAGTACATAAAAATGACAAACTATGCCTGTTATAGGTTACTTAGTTAGGTGTTGGGGAGCTAGTGTATCATTCTGCAGCCTAAGCTGGTTTGGAACTCATACACTGTCCTCAAACTCCCGTTGGTCCACCTGCATCACCCTTCTGAGTGCTAGAATTACAGGCAAAGGTCAGCTAAAAACTTAAAAGCATCATGTCTCACTACAATATGTTTAGTATGTATAAGTCTTTACATTTTATGCACATTTAACGTCAGGGTTGTTGAACTCATACTGGATAGAAGGCACTGGGCATCCCACTAAAAGATACTACTCAAGACTTTAGCTGCATTTTGGAAGGCAAGCATGAAGAACCAACTCTATTCTTCAGGCTGGTTTCGAAAGGGTTAACAGCCAAATATGCGCTCTGATAGCATTGGACTCTTCGAAAGAGCCATCAGTAACAAGATCTGTGTTTGAAAGGAGATGCTGCACTTCATGAGAAGCAGAATCTTTATGGAATCTTTTCATATCATGAAGTTGAATTTCATCTGCAGTACTTTATCTATAAATCAGACTCCTTTCACTTCTGGCCTTTTTGAAAAAGCCAGCTTCAATACCAAATTATGTCCATAGCTTATTTATTTGCTCTGTCCAAAATTTACTTCCTAGCTGAGTGATATGTGTGGTAGCCACATGACAGAAATGCACAGAGCTAGCATGGGAGCACCAGGACTGTTTTAGATACTGCCCAATTTTCTGTATGAACTCAGCAGCCTTCTCTAAGGAGTTATAGTTTTTGTATTTCTGGTAAAGTGGCTATTTTGTCCATGGAGGGGACAGCTTAATTTTTTCTCAAGGTGTGTAACACTTTTGCTGTATGGAGTGATGGAATGGAAAATGATCACTGAATTTTAGTGTCTTTCCACCTTGCTGCGAAATATGTCTAAGTGTTCCAGCTAGAGGCAGTGTAGAAAATGCTGGAACCTACACACTTCATGCTCACATATTTGTAACAAAGTGGAAAAGAAAGACATGGGCCAGGTCCATTATGTCATAGTAAAAAATTATATCATGAGAACAACCAAGAGCTTTTTAGAAAGGTGTGTCTAAGATTCAGCTGTTGGCTTTTAAGCCAACTCAGACAAGCACATTCATCCTTAAGCAAAGTGACACTGAAATTAGCAAGAATATAAGGCTTGGGGACAATCTCAACATATTTTTCTTTACCTGTGCAAGATTTGAACATGAGTAATCAATTTTTACACCAAAATCTAGATAGAAAGTCAGTCTGTGAACTCAAATGCCTTGTTTAAATCAAACACAGTTAAGAAACATTTTTATTTTCTTGTTCTCATTTGATATTGTTATTCTTATATTTCTGAATATTTGAAGTAAGGCAGGTCTTTCCTAGAATTAGTTATTAGAGCATTTAGAAAGCACAGTGTTCACTGTTCAGCCTCTTCGACAAAGATAAAAGAAGTGAAAAGGTTTGTCTAAGGTCATAAGTAAGAGAAACATAATCACTTGTCTAAGTCAATATGATCTAAAAGGGCTGAGGGTATTATTACTCTGGAAAAAAATAAAGGAAAGAACACCAGGAAATCGTCAAGGTTGTAATGCTACACAAAATAATTCAGAACTGTAAATTTGATTACCAAACTATTTCATGAGTACAGTTCTCTAGACACAGAACAAATAAAACAAAAAAAAAAAATAAAAAAAAAACAGAGGTTGGAAGTTCATGCTATAGAGAATTAGTGTGGAGAACAGAATTGTTCTGGTGGATTCCTGAGCTATCAGATGCTTTGACATGATGGCTTCCAGATTGGAGAATATGATAAAAGGGTTATTATTCATATTACAGCTCATAGAAGTAAAAAGACAGATCTCACATCTTCTGCCTATGCAACTATGCAGATACAGTCCAATGTTCTCAGGTACACCGGGGTTGCCTCCATGTCAAGGTGGTTGAATGTGGAGGCACTTGAATTATCCCCAACCATCTCCATTTGAATTATCCCCAACCATCTCCATTTGAATTATCCCCAACCATCTCCATTTGAATTATCCCCAACCATTTTTACTAGTCAGAGGGAAAGAAGACCCCTACTTTCTCAGGTTTCCTGTAACCTGGTGTCTATGAACCTGAGATTGTCCTGTACAGGTTAATATTGCAGACTGCTGTGTATATAAAGTGGACAGAGATGAGAGCAACTGGAACATACTGAAGATTTTACAAGTGTGAAACCAAGCAACAAGGTAATGGATGCAGAAAAGTTGTTCCTGATTACTAACTTGATTTCATCTTACAGCAAAATGAATACTGGTGAAACTGTATTCTTAAATAATTTACTGACCACAGAGTGCCTGGGAAGCAGAGATTTCATTTCACTGTTAAGAAACAGTTATATTCAGGAAAATGAGGGAAAACACCATGGGAAAAGAATATCAATATGGCATGTCAAGATTTAAAAATTAAATCAATTTCTTGTATCTCTTGGGGTCATATAATAAAACGATTTTATCGAGAATGATTGGTGCTGAGTATACTGGTATTCACCTACAATTCCAGGACCTGGGAGGTTGAAGGACAAGAATTTCAATGAGAGCAGCCTAGATATACAGGGAGTTCCATGACAGCCTTGGCTTCTGGGATACTGTCGCAAAGGACGAAAGGAAGGAATGACCAAGTAATACAAAAACAGTGGTGGCCACATCAAATATAGAACTTAAATAAGATATGATTAGCTCATTAATCAATTATAGAACTCATATATTAATTAGTTATCAATTTAGCAAACTGAGGTTCCTTCTATATTCTTTCCCTGGTCACTCAACCTACCACAGTGTTAACTCTGTCATTAGAATACATTTTCCACAATTGTTGTGCCTAATGGATTCTTAATAACTGTAAAATTCGCTGCCTTTATTTTGTACTTACCATAGCATGCTCTGTAGAAAAATAATATAAAGACTGGATAAGTGAATAACATCTGTGACAAAGAAAAATATACAAAATTCTGTAATTGACAGTTCAAACTGTTTTGGAAGTGTAACTTAAGGGAAACCAGAATAAAAACACTTCTGCACTAATGCTTTATTTTCTATTATTTGAGAATTTCATATTTATTCCCAATTTTCTCTCCTCTAATTTCCTCTCTTTCCCCTGCCTTCTGCCAAACTTCATGTGCTCCTTTTTTCTTTTCTTCTTTTTTTTTTTTTTATTTCTGCTTTGGCTTTCTACAACCAGCTGAGAACTGCCAATATGTGGCAAAGTCTAGAGCAGTGGTTTTCAACCTTCCCACCGCTGTAACCCTTCAATACAGTTTCTCCCATTTTGCTGACCCCAACCATAAAGTTATTTCATTACTACTTTATAACTATGATTTTGTTGGTTATGAGTCATAATGGTATGCCACCCCTGTGGGGGGATGTGACCCACAGTTTAAAAACTGCTGGTGTAGCGGCATCTACCAGAGGATGGGGACAAATCTACCAAGAAAAAGAGCTCTCTTTACCCCAAAAGACATCAATTGCCAATAATCCTTAACCCAAGGGTTGTATGACATGAGCTTCCTTCCAATTGTGGGCAGACTTGACCTTACCTGAGCTTGTGGAGGCAGGCACATCCCCTGTGAGCCTGTGTGCACAGTGCTGTCATGTCTGCAAAACTGTCTTCCTGTGCTCATCCTCACCTTGGGTCCTTACAACCTTTCCGTCCCTTTTGCCTCGATGATACATGAAAGGAGGAGGTCCTGTTTCTATCTGAGCCTTTCACAGTCTCTCATTTTCTGTACATTGACCAGTTATGGGTCTCTGTGTTAATCAACCATCACCTGAAAACTGAAGTGCTCTGATGAGTGTTGAGAGATTTACTAATTATTGGAAAACCTTAGGGGGCAACTCAACAGTATGTCCTTTTAGCAAAACAATAGTGGTAGATTCTCTCCCAGGACCTGTAACCTACACAGTCACAGACTTTTGGCTCAGTTAATAGGACCAGGCATGATTTCCAACCTATTACATATATACTTACAGAAATTTATACACTAAACACTTGTATACATTTGCATATTACATATGCATATATATTTGATAAAACACATACACAAAAATGCATGTATACACATTCATACACATATGCACACACATATTCACACACATACGTGCCTATATACATAAACATGCACATACATGCAAACAGACTAACACACAAGCCAATGTTTCTTTGATCATAGCCATCAGAGAGGTATCTTGTGGCTTTAACTAACTGTACTCTGATAGTTTGTGACATTAAACATCTTTTCATTGTCCTGTCAGCCATTTGTATGATTTCTTCAGGAAAACCTGTATTTCCCCATTTTTAGTTGGATTACTTTATTATTTGCTGTTATTTCAAGAAATCTTCTGTAAGAGCAAAAATCAGAGCAATGCAGAGCAATGGTGTTTTGGGGGTATGTGTGGGGTGTGTGTGTGTGTGTGTGTGTGTGTGTGTGTGTGTGTTAGAAAGCACTCATTACTACTGATTTTGAAAGCACTTGAATTGATCTTGTACATTGCTGGATCCTCATACTTTACTTGATGGTTATTCATAACAGCTTTAGAAATGCAGACCAAGCCACCAATGAAAATGTACTAGAAGTCTTTAAAATCAGGATGCGTTAGTCAGAGGTATTGTTTTTTTATCTGCATTTTTCTTTGTATCTACACTTTGTTCTTATGGAAAATAATTTTCTTACTAATTTATTTGAGCCACCCCAGGACCAAAAATGTTAACAAGAAAGAAATCTAGGCCAGTTCATGAGAAGATTCTCTGCTACTACCCCACATGAACATGTTGAGCAAACATCTGTACTCCTATGGGTCAATGCCAAGAAATTTCTATACACGACCACAAAATTTTCACAATTTCTAACTCCCAATTTTCACTTGTTAATATGTTTGAAACTATGACAGAATAAAGAGTAGCTTGTTATGTTCTAAAATAGCAAATTAAGGAAATCTCTTGCTATGTCAAGATCTAGATACCTCCTAGCTTCAAAGATGTTTAACCTATGAAATGAAAGTATTCAAAGTCATAGGTTCTGGATCCTACTCTCACTAGCGTGGTCAGAGAAGAGTGTAGGATTTCTCTGAATTTTAGGTCCCATATACATGCAGATGAAAAGCCTTGTTTCTGTTTTTAGAGTATTTAGTTTTTTCAGGATTTCTAGAACTTTTACAAGCAGGCGAACAACATGCATGGTTGTGTGAACATTAATATCCATTTCTTTAACCGGTCTAATGCTTAAGTTAGTATACTTCATACCCTACATGTTAGAGATAAACAGTCCAACTGAATGCAGTTCCAAAGAATTTACATTCTATTGAAGAAAATTATGTATGTGCACTCAGAAACCACCCACTACAGTATGATGAGTTGACCATTCCCATGGAAAATCAAAGGGGTTTTTCCTTCCATTATTTCCTAGGATTGGCAAGTAGATTCCACTGGTCATTTCTATGTAGGCAACTTGCCACCCTGTACAAATTATGCTACTATAAAAGTACTAGGGAAACTTTAGAAGAATTAAAATATCCCATAGCAATTATAGATTTGAAAGAATCCCTTGACAAGGATCTCAGACAAGGTATCTGCAAATGCCACCCAGGCCTGTCAAACTGTATATACATTTCTCTGAATTCATGTTTCTTCATCTGAAAAATAAAGCAATTATACGTATTTGAAATTCTTCTAAAGATTAAACAAGATAACACTGTCATTGGTCCAACCCAGTCAACTGTGACAAACACTGTAGTTGCGTTGCGAGTGACATTCTTTCCCTACAACTAATATTGAGGATAATGTTTCATTTTCATCTGTTTGAATAATTAGGTCATCTATGAATAATACTATTTTTTATTCCCATTGTATGTATCATGACTGATTTATTCATTAAAGAAGTTAGATGATGTATGTTTGGGCTAGCCTCCAGATTAGGCCTATGGATTGCATGGTTTAATAAAATAAAATTCTATCTTATGGAAGTCTGCAAACAGAGGAGACAGACTTCAACACTGAGTTTGATAGAGATTCATAGGTGTTATAATAGAAAAATGAGCAGTGTGTTGAAGGGCTTTGTTGGAGGAAATAATCAAATTTAGCAGAATGAATGCATCAAAAAGGAAAGGGGGTCTAGCAAGATGGCATCCTGAATAAAGGCACCTTTGGAACTCAACAACCTGAGTTCAATTCCCAGTGAACATGGTAGAAAGAGAGAACCAACTAAAGCAATTTATCCTCTGACTTCACACACATACACCCAGAAACCTATATACACACACCATGGTGTAAATGTGTTCACACTCAATACACATACACACATACACACACACACACACACATGCACTTACATACAATATTAGGTTGTGGTGTTTTATAACATATGCAAATGTTTGACACAGATTTAATGAATGAAACTGGATACCATTTAACAAATTAAACCAATATTACTAGAAAATTTTCACTTCTGTTCATGTTTCCTTCTCGAGGCTAGGAAAGGCATCGCTAGTTCTTATCATGGTGAGAGTCATACTCTGGGCAAATAGCAATGTGCCTATGGAACAGAATGAAAACCATGAAACTGAATACCTTCGAACAAATTAAGCCAATATTGCCAGAAATTTTTCATCTTCTAATTTCATAACAGCTGTATTTTGTGTATAGATATGTGGCATGTCATGTGCACAAGTTGTCAGAGGACAACTTGGGAAGATTCTATTCTCTTGTTCTATAATTGAATCTCAGATCTTGAATTCAGATTTCCAAGCTTGACAGTAGGCACCTTTACATAATGAGCCATCTTATCAATTCCCATTTCTAAATTCATTCTTTACTAAAGTCAAGAATACTTCAAGTAACACATTCTTCATTTTTTCCTGAGTCAGAGTAACTCTGTGTAGCCCTAGATGTCCTAGAACTCCCACTGTAGACCAGGCTGGCCTTGAACTCACAGAGATCTGACTGCTCCTGTCTCCCCAGTGATGGGGTTAAAGGTGTGCACCACTGGTGATTTCAAGCATCTTGTAGGCACTTAACAAAGCTCTAGTGCATGAATGACTTGGATTGACCCTTCACTGCCCTTGGTGGAATTTCCTACACAGCTCTTGCCTGTGCCTTTGGCATGTTTGGTGTTTGAATTCCTTGCTGTTAAGGACCCCTCAGTGAAAGCTAAAGCTGGGATAATGTAACAGTTCTTGTAGAAGTTGATGTTAATAACAATAAAACTTATGGTGGTCCCCTAGAAGAATCAGCTATGCAAGAAATTGAGTCTTCTAGAGAACCTACATGGTATTAGTAAGCATGAGACATGGGATCTAGAAAAAAATCATTAAAGAAGGAAAACTTAAGAAAATTTTAGAAGATGGAAAACAATAACTGAATTATTAGGTTTTTATGTTCTGCCTAAAAAACATGGAACTAGCATGGCTAGGAAAAACTTATTTGATTATAAAATGAATGACAAGCCTTGAATGACCCTACTGAAGGTAAAGCAAGCAGTTTTAGGAATCTTGATTTTTTTTCTTTTTACTCTTTGCAGGATTGTAATAAAGATAGGGATCATACCGAAACAAGAGTTTATGACAAAGACACAAAGAGAAATATTTTGCTCAATGAACTGCCTGGCTTCCTGAGCAGACTCACAGATCAGGACCTTTCTGATTGTAATAGGAAGAACACAGAACTTCAGAAGTCACAGGAAAGCACTTTGGTCTTATTCTTATGTCAGATGTTAAAGACAATAGTTTAAACAAGGGACTGAGGAAATAGATATCCATAGATAGATCAGGTACTCATTATAGTAGATTAACATAATGATACAGGAGAGGCTTCATGTAACAATTAGTAGGAAATAATTTCTGAAATATTGACTTAGTCAAACTTAAACAGAGACATCCTATTTGGTACTTCTGTAAGCACAAGGTTTTATGACACTAACTTGAAGGGAAAAGTTACCAAGGTAATAAAATTTATCTTATCATAATGTTAGATTTCAGTTGTCATGAAATTTACTGCACTCATTTCGTTTCTTTTACTCTATATGCTTATGCAATCAAGGAAGATTTTATAAAAAGTATGTACTAAGAAAAGACTTGTATTCAACGATTAAAGTCTATGAGGAAATGATTTTGTATATAAATAAAGCCTGTGAGGGTTGCAGGTTGTCAGAGTAGGTTACGTATAACAAGTATATGTATGGGCTTCCTCTCTGCCCATCTCCTGTAAAAGGAAACTAACTGTCCTCATCTGATCTCTCCATCATCACTCTTGCATCCACCCACCCACCTCCAACCCTGTCCTCCCAGAGCTGGCACCCTGCACACCACCATGCTGTCTCAAGCAATGCATTCTGAATGTTGAGTTTCACCACAGTTGTGGCGAGGGGGGTTAAAATGAAAAGATACTATCATCTCCATTCATCTTTCTCAGCCCTGTATTCCAATCAAAATAGACCCAACCTCCTAGAAAAACAAAAGTGTTAATTTACTCTCTCTGTATTGAATATATTCCATTATAACTTTATTGTATATTTTTATGGTGCCAGAGTATGGTGACAGATGTTTTTGCAGTTGTCATAGTCCTCAATTAATCTCCATAAAAGTCTCATGCTAAGGTTTTGTTAGTTCCAAAATTATAGTTGAAGACAATAAGCTTAAAAATAGTTTTAAAATGTGTAAGAACTGCAAAGATCATGACAACATCACATGTGGTAATGGACCTCCAGTCCCACCCCTTACTGAGGATTTGTTGGCAATGGGTAGTAACTGAGGAGGAATAAATTTATTTTTAGGATGTAGCTACTGGTATGTTTTCCATGCTCCAGTGTATGACCCCACACTGGTGCACATACCGGCACTAACTGGACCTAATGGTTCATCAAAAGAGACATGAAGTTTGGAAGTGGTCATGTTGGGGAGAAAAGAAAGAGGGATAGAGGCAAATATGATTATGTTTTATGTATGTCTACTTGTGTGAAATTCTCAAAAATAGGGAAAAAATTAAATATCCTTCAGAAAAAAATAACATTAAGTTAAATGATGGGGGATCCAGGATTTGAGCCCACACTTCAAACTGCTTTACTATGTTTATTCTTTATTAACAGTTATGTGTTTGTTTTTACTATATGGAAGATCATAACTAAGGCTATGTGAATATAACTGGACATTAATTGCTTTCCATAGGAATTGATTATATGCCATATATAATAACTCAACAGAGATCTACATGCAAACACATTTGATAATAATTTTTCTATGGAGCATGTGGGACATAAATTCACAAATGTAAACTTTATATAGGGAACTTAGAAGTTTCTTAGAGTTTCTATAGAAAGGCACTCGGCAACAGTACTTTTTGTACTTTCTAAAAGGTACTGACTTCAGTGTGAATAAAGCAGTTTTATTATGGGCACTAAAAAAAAAGAATCAGTGGTCTTCTATTGCAAGACATATGCTGCTATACAACACTAACAAGTTAAAGTGGGGATCTGAGCAAAGAGTAGGTCATGTTTGTTTAAGGAGTCAGAAAGGAAGGTAGCTTTAAATGTTTTAAATTACACTGCACCCTTTACTACCATTTTTCTAAGTTGTCACTGTATTTTAAAGTGAATGGGTAATGCTCTGAATGCGTCCAACAGTTCACGCCATTTCTCCACAACAGTGTAGAAAGTCTAGGAAATGTGGCATTATTTGTCTCACTGGGAACTTCTTCTAATTATCCTTTTAAGAGCCAATTATTCACTACTGGCAAAGCGTGATGCATTCTCTCTCTGTCCTGGGCCTGGTTGCCCACCTCCACTAACAGTTACCCATGCAATAGTTAAGCTTCATGCAAACACCAACGGTTCACTGGATTCAAGGCATCAAATGTGCTGTCTGTTTAAAGCTCTCAGGGCCCACTCTTTATGGTCTTCACCTGCCATCTAAAGAACGGTCTTGCTACCTCCCATCAAACAGCCTAGAGTATCTGTATCACTCAAAGGCAATCATAATTTGAGCTACTGTTAACTTAGGTTGTCCGTGACTTTTCAAACAGACTGTTCACCATGTCTCCCTTTCTTTTCCATGTTTCCTCTTAAAGAAATGTTCTCTTGACAGGAAATACACAGTTCTTTGTTCTTTACTGTACTTGTAAGACAGTTTTATTGGTAGATTCCACAATGGGAAAGAAGGCCACCAAGTAACTGACCCAGGGATGACTTAGTGTGGCTTTTTATCTGATTGATGTGAGAGTCTTGATTAAAAAAAAACTTTGCAGAACAAAGGCTAGATAATCTTGCTCTATATTTTTAGAAAACATCAGAGGTTATTCTTATAGACAACCAGATTTAGAATTCATAGATTTGATGGTTTTCCACCTAAAATAAAATTGTGAGCTAATTCAAGCAGAAATTGCTCTTTCCTGTTATATCCTCAACCCTTGATATTGCATATTCAAAGCAGAAAATTCGAGATGGCACTCAGCAATTATCTGTTGAAATTAAAATGAAATCAAAGAGTATTCTAGGCATTGCTTAGCTTCGCTTTTAAGTTTTACTTATCCCTGTTCCCAAAACATGATTTATAGCCGCTTATAAGGTACAAAAAAAATTTCTTTCTATTTTACTGTTTAAAAGATGATTTGGTTGTAGAATAATTGATGGAAAATTAACACCTCTGTCTGGATCCTATCTCATTTCTAACCATAAATCAGCAATAACCACCTTACTGAGAATTCTCTAGCTTTTCAAAAATTCTTTCATGAAAATTGCCATCCTAGCAAGATATTATGATATACTTAAAAAAATCATGTCTTGCAATCATATACAACTATATCTGAGTTCTAATCTGAATCCTGCCATTTCTTATACATTCATTATGCTTTGCTCAAAATAGCTGGGCAGTCCATGGAAAGTGTATTTATTTATTTATTCTTCAATGTGATTATTTCATCTACAGGTTTTTCACTTATGTTGTATTTCATAAATAAATTTATTTTCATAAATATGAGAAGTACTGTTTTAAGTACAAGGGGATTAACAACTGTAGCAACCATTCCTCCCATTATGTTTTTATTCTCCAATGTATGACAATACCTATTCCAGAGAATTATTATGAAATTGAAGCAACCATACTTGTTTGGTGCATTTGCAAGCATTCAATAGATGTTAGCCCCTGTCTTTGTGTTTGATTTTGTTTATGTTGTACAAGCCTCAAAATACCTCTACAAAATGAATCCTTTCAGTTGTCCTGTTTTTAAAAACTCACAAGTATGATGAAAAACCAAACAAATGCTGAAGGGTAGGATAGTTCACCGAATGTATCTTCCAGCCAAGCACTGGTGAAAGGAATGCAAAACCTCATTTGGAAGATTTAACATTTACTAGTGCTGAGGAAAAAGCAAACTTTGTCCTTGCAGAACAGTGGGTAAAACTGGACGATGAATAATCTCACTGTGCAACAGAGAACATATGAGTTCAGATTTGTTCTGATGACCAAGATGCTCTGTTTCACGAGTTTTTCTAGGGGCTATGAGAACTAACTCGAAACCTTAGTGAGAAACAGAGGCAGATTTATGGCCATCTAGATAATGACAAAACTACAACTATATTTCAATGAAGGGAGCAGAGTAATTTGTATATAAAACTATCCAGATCATTAATGCTATATGATCACAACTGTAAACTTTCAGATTTTTTTCTAAAATATTTTCCAGAATATCTCAATTACAATAATTTTTCCTTCAGTTATATCCATAATGAACACAGCAGTTCAGCCAACAATTTATGAAAGAAGAGATCATGAAGCTGAAGGAGAGAAGCAGAGTGGGGAAGATTATAAGGAGAGGTTGGAAGAGAAATTATGGAGGAAGAAGTGTAAATACATTAATCTCAAAAAAGGCAGAAACATTGATACTTTCTTTTGGTATTGGTCGACTTGCTAGTCATTCCATCTCAACCCCATCCCACTTTCTTGTATTTCTCTAACTACTGGAATCCTTTTACTCTGAGGTCCTTTTGAACCCCACCCTTGTTATCTCCCAGTGCTTTCTTGAGTCCTTACTATGCTTTAGAAACACTTTAATAGCTTTTGTACTCCATCACAATTTTCCTACATACTAAATCTTCCAGCATGTTTTCTCTATGCAGCTTTGCCACTGCTTAACTGCTTTAAAAAAAAAAAAGAAATTATTAAGTACGTGTCAAATTGTGAAGCATGATTGAAAGACGTGAAAACTAAGGTCCATGTTCTGTGCACAGGAAGTATACCTATTTGAAACCTTTTTTAAACGTCTTTGATAGGTTAATTATAGCTCACAGGATTCATAAGTTTTAAAAAGGCACAGTGTCAATCTTGTTCCAGGATTTCATTTTTAAAACACTTTTGCCTTCAATAGATTGAAAAAAAAATGTACTATTTTCTTAAGTTTCAAAGAGAACTGTCAAAAAATTTTGAGGAGTTTTTGAGATAATTGGAAGTTTATTTTTTCAGCAACTTTTAGTCATTGAAATTCCAAAGGAAATCTAACTTTCCCAAAATATACCTTTTTTTGGAGATTATGTGAGCCAAGTGGTTCATGACAGTAAGGCCAAGGGAAACGTAAGCTCTGTTTTACTGAAGAAAAGGATGAATTCTCAGTCTCTTATGAAGTGACTGTTACCGTCATGTCTACCACACATATCTATGTGTGTACAGTGAGGATTTATATCCCAAGAGAGTAAGAGAAGATAGTAAATATCTTCCAAATATTCACACCATCTCTGCCTGTCACTTGGTAGGATGTAGCCTAGCAAGATCTCTCACAGTGTGCACCTTCCCAAGTAATAATTAAATAACCCTTATATGCTGAACATTTATGTGGGAGACATTGTGCTAAAAGCTTTATAATTATCAGCCTGTTTCATTTTCATGGAACCTCAGTGACAGATAAAATTATTATTGCTATCTTATTTTTTTAAAAAATCAAAGATGTTTTTCTCAATTATAAAATTGACAACATTGAACTGATAAATGGCTAAATGGAAAATAGGGTTGCCTTCCAAGCATGAAGGTTGTATTTGAATCATGAGCACCCATGTAAAAAGCCAGGGATATCTGTGTACCCGATAGCAGAGGGAAACAGAAACAGGTGGATTCTGAGACCTCCCTGTTCAGCCATTTGAGTTATAACAGCAAATGTCAAGTTAGTTGAGAGACTATTTCAAGCCTGTAAGCTGGAAAGTAACCTAGGAAGATATCCACATCCATCTCTGGCCTGCACCAGTGAGAAAACCTGTATTTTCATATGCATGCACCACATATGTATACACCAGACACATGCAAAAGCACACAGGGCCTCCTATGGTAGGGTTGCTGGCTCCTATCAGAACACACACTGTCCTGTCTGTAATCGATTGGGTTTTTACCCTGGTGTCTAGGCATCTAGGCTTGGAAAAATTGTAATTCTGATGTTGATAGCTGCTCTTGTGTTTGTTGAATGAATTATTTTGTTCTTGGGTTTCTGTTTCCCTTCTGTTTCTAAGGATATTAGGAGCAGGGGGCTTTGAAGAATGAGTCAAATAATCAAACAAGAGTGATGGACCTCGGAGCAATCATATAACATGTCAATTGTCTGCAATTTAGTATGGAATTTTAAGAAGAAGCAAAGTTTACCTTTCTTATTTATAGAATTTTCCATACTGGATTGGAGAGAGATTTCAGTCTATTGGGAAACTGTTCTCCATCTTGTAATAATTGCATTGTACTGCCTGAAAATGTGCGATATAGAGGAGGACTCTGAGAAACAGAAAGATACAATTACTTTCTTGAGGTCATTCAGCCAGCAAATGCTATGTTCAAATTGCGAGCCCAAGCAAGCAGGCTGCTGTAATTCAAGTATCTGTAACCCAGAGCAATGCCTGACAGCATGAGCAACATTATGCAGGAAGCATAGGCCGGAAACTTACTGTGTTGTGTCATTACGATAAAAGTATATCCCTTTACAACAGTGATTCTTGAGCTTCCTAATGCTTCAATCCTTTTATAGAGTTCCTCATGTTGGGGTGATCCCCCAAGCATAAGATTATTTCATCGCTACCTCATAACTGAAATGTTTCTAGTTATGACTCCTAATGTAAATATCCACTATTTAGGACGTCTGATATGTGACCTCCCAAAGAGGTCGCAACCCACAAGTTGAGAACTACTGACTTAGTGTGCCTTCCTCTCAGACATTCCAAATCCCTTTGGCTCTTCTCTGTACTGTTCTTGGAACTCACCACATGGACCACTGCACCAAAAACCTCTTTTCATTTTGGTTCTGCGAAGATTCGGTGAGAGGAGAAGCACCAGCAAAAGACCATAGGAGGAAAGGAAGGGAAGTCAGATTGTTCACTTCTTTGCTGACCTACGTTTCTGTGTGGCTATTTCAGTTGACCACTTCCATCCTCAAAGTCTCCTGCCCTGAGCCCCTTCCATCAACACTTTTCACTGAGTATCTGTAACTGGAAGTCTATAAGGCCACTGTTACATGCACTTACGCCTTTGCTTTAGGGATGGATGATAATTACATTTTAAATATTTCACATTCTCATTTCATTATGCTCTGCCCTCATCTCTTCAAATAATTTCTCTATTCATTTCCCTTGATCTTTCCTTATTATCCTAATCTCATTGTCCTATCTGCTCACTCCAGAACTTGGATAAATATGTTGTGTTTATACATCACTAAATGATATCCATGTCTGATTTCAATTCCTCTTAAATAGTTTCTTTTTGTCCACTACTTTTCAGTGGTCCCAACACATCCAACACATAACCTTTTGCAACTTCTCTGTTTACTGAGGTACTTTTTCTGTATAAATTAATATTATTAAAGTTCATAAAAGGACGTCAGCTTTGTTTTATTAAAACTTATTTTCTCAAAATACATTTTGATCATTTCCCCTCCCTCAGTTTCTCAAGATCCTCCTACCTCCCTATCCATCCAAATTTATGCCCCTTTCTCTCTCCTAAAGTGTGTTTAGTATACCCATTGAGATTCCATTGGAGAAAATTTATTTTGCCTTTGCAGATAGCTTTGTGGTTAAGGGTGGGATTATGTGTCTTCTTCTCTGTCTCTATCTCTATCCATCATGGGACGAAGGTTCTATGGTGATATTCCAGATATTCATCAGTGTGAATATGGGACAAGGCCAGTTCAGGCACCCTCTCTTCTACTGCCCAAGGACCTAGCTGGGGACATTCCTGTGGACATGTGGAAACCCCTCTAAAACCAAGTCTCTTGCCAACCCTTGGCTCCCTTAATGTAGATATCTTCTTCCCTGCTCCCATATCCGCCCTTCATCCATCTCAACCATCCCATTCCCCCAAGTTCTCCCCAATCTTCCCCTTTTCCCTTCTCTCTCCCCCTATCCCCTTATCCCAACCTACCCCCACTTCCATTCTCCCAACTTTTGCCTGACGATCCTGTCTGCTTCCAATTTCCAGGAGGATCTATATATGTTTTTCTTTGGGTTCACCTTTTTATTTAGCTTCTCTAGGATCATGAACTATAGGCTCAATGTCCTTTGTTTATGGCTAGAATCCACTAATGAGTGAGTACATACCATATTCATCTTCTTGCATCTGGGTTATCTCACTCAGGATAGTGTTTTCGATTTCTATCCATTTGCATGCAAAATTCAAGATGTCATTGTTTTTTACCACTGAGTAGTACTCTAATGTGTATATATTCCACACTTTCTTTATCCATTCTTCCATTGAGGGGCATCTAGGTTGTTTTCAGGTTCTGGCTATTACAAATAATGCTGCTATGAACATAGTTGAACAAATGCTTTTGTAGTATGATTGAGTATATTCCCAAGAGTGATATTGCTGGATTTTGAGGTAGACTGACTCCCAATTTTCTGAGAAACCACCACACTGATTTCCAAAGTGGTTGCACAAGTTTGCATTCCCACCAGCAATGGAGGAGTGTTCCCCTTACTCCACATCCTCTCCAGCATATGTTATCATTTGTGTTTTTGATTATAGCAGTTCTGAAAGGTGTAAGATGGTATCTCAAAGTTGTTTTGATTTGCATTTCCCTGATCGCTAAGGAAGTTGAACAAGACCTTAAGTATCTTTTGGCCATTTGAACTGCTCTTTCTTCAAAAACTTAAAGTTCTTGTAGAAGAGATCTTTCACTTCTTTGATCACTTGTTTTCTTAATGATAGCCATTTGGATTAGAGCGAATGTAACTCTTCACAGGGATAGGGAAAGCAACCCTTAAATTTGTATGGAAGCTTAAAAAGCTTCAAATAACCAAGTTAATTCAAAGCAGAAAAAACAATGCTGGAGGCATCATCACACCTAATACCAAATTCCATTACAGGGCCATAGTCACACAAACATCATTATCCTGGCACAGAAACAGACACATAAACCAATGGTCTAGAATAAAGGGCTCAGAAATTAATCAGTTCATCTAGAGACAGCTAGTTGTTGACAAAGTGTCAAAAAACACTTGTGGGAAAGATAACTTCTTTAACAAATAATGTAGAACAAAAAAAAACTGACTTTCCATATATAGAAGAATGAAACTAGATCTACATATCTTACCTTAAGAAAAATCAATTAAAATGTACATTTTTACATCAGTGAATTTCTAGGAAAGTCTTCAAATTTTTCCATATATGCTTTCACTTTGAAAATCACCAGGTATAATTATTCCTGTCTTTATCTTGATCCCAAAAGACAAACAACACACACACACATACACACCTGCAAACTTGTCATCATATTAGTAAATTTCAATTATATGTTTTGAAATAATTAATGGAAATAGGATCCCAAAAATTTCTGATTTCTTCAAAAATTCCCAGTCACTTTTGAGCTCTGAGAGTGTTATTTTTCATGAAGCAATAATACACACTAATATTTATAATAATACACACTAATATGTATAATAATACACACTATTGTGTCATATTTTTATTCACAATAATTCTGTGAGAGTACAAAACCCGAGCTTGAGGAATTTCAGTGGAGAATTAAGGATGTCACAATTAGTAAATGACAGAAAAAGCACTCAGTCCTATTGTAGGAATGTGTGTCCTCCCAGAACCAGTCACCAGTCTTACATTTTACTTAGCAATCACTTCCTGTCATGCACCTCAGAATCAAGGGGATTCAATAAATATTCTTGGGGAGCTGCCAGAAAAAATATTTTGTGTTGTTCAAAACTTTCTCTTTCCATTTGGTTCCCAGTGAGTCACTCCTACTCATGGCTTTCAGGAAAACAAACAAAACAATACTCTCTGGTGAAGAGGATCCCAACTCACAGACATTTTTTCTTTTGAATAGATGAAGAACAATGCCTTTCTTTAGGGACTCTTATTTGAAAACTCTTACAATTCAAAGTGTTTCAATACTGAAAAGCATTCATAAGGTAATTCAACTCCTGGGGAAGTTTAATTTGAAATGATTAGGATGGTGAATGTGAATCCCCAGCGTTTTTCTCTGAGGAGGAGGAGGAGAGAGAACCGAAGGGGCCTTGAGGGGGAGCTGGGTAAAGCTGCTTGGTGGGCAGCGGAGGAGCACAGCCTGCTTGCTTTCCAACTCTGTCTGCCAACTCCAGCAGCACAGTTGTTTCCTGCTGAGAACAGATTCTGCTTGTTCAGTGCATGTCTGGGAAGAAAGACATCTTCAGACATTCAGATATAATGGGGTATTCACACATTTGAAACCCAGCTAAATTTGCCCCTTGGGTACCATAGAGAGGATGCCAGCAGCACAGACTTGCCCGAAAATGATCATGGAAGTAGACTCTGTTGACTTAAGTTGAATGCAAGCAAATAGCCTAGCTACTCAGGAGACAGCTTCAAGCCAAGAGCGTGCAGTTTTTTGTACTTACGATTCAGGGTGATACCAAGTGTTCTTCTCTCTGGGACATCACCTTGGTTACTTAATTCCTGTCAGGAAGGTTCTGATTGAACTTCCCAGAAGTTCCTTCCTCATTACGCTTAGCAGCTATATTCGTCTTTTTTCTGTGATAGTGTCCTAGAGAAATGTATCAATGTTACACATTCAGTTGTTTAAATCCTGTTTTAGAAGATTCTTGATGCTCATGAAAAAACACCCAGGCTGTTTTCCTGGGTGTATATGATCAACCTTTCATTTGCATCAGCCATCCCTTTCTTATTTTTCCCTCGATGCTGCAGTAAAAATTATGGGTGCACCCTGAACTCGTTGACCTTATTAATATATTCTTCACAGATGAGTCACTTCCCTGCCACTTCCTTCCTCCCTTGACCTGCCCACTGAATGCTTCCGGTCTCTAAACACATTTTCCTTGGCAAAGTTTGTCTGATGACTCTTCTCTTCTGCTGTCCTAGTAAATTACACATGCAACTTTTGTAATGGGTCACATGCCATCCAATGTCAGACATATTTTGCAGAAGTATAAAAATTAAAAAAAAATCTGCACATGGTGGAAGTGAAGACACAGGACATCATAGCCTTCCATTTACTTGTCTCCCTTGATAGGACTCATGAGAAAATTATTCCATCTTGCCTTTCTGTAACTCAGTTACCATCATTTACCTAGGTCATACTGGGACCTCTACAAATTTTGTTTTCTTTTATGAGTGGTAAACTAGAATATGCCTTTAGTTTCCAATGTGATCCTTAGTAATTCCAATACAAATTAAGAAAAGATATATAGAGATATAAACATAAATATTCAAAAGGCAGTTGACAACATGACCATTGATGAAAACGTTGTCAATCAGTTTTCCCAAGGGCCTATGATCTCACTGGCCATGGTTTTTTTTACCATGTTTATAGTACCAGGTATGAATTCACTCCCATGAATCAGGACTTAAATATAACCAAGGAGGCAGTTGATTACTCTCCATGAGCAACTGTTTCATTATTGCCCCAGTGAGCATGTCTTTCCTGGTAAATTGGTATTCTATAGATAAATCTAGCACTGCAGATGACCATCTATTTTCTTCCGCATCAGCCTGAGTAGCACCTTCCAGCATTATGAGACCTTGCTAGTGGGAGAGTTCCAGTAAAGTTCAAGACTGAGTTTTCTATGCCCTACAACCCAACCCTGCTATTTGTCAATATTAATCCATAAAAGGGATTTAATTCTAATGGTTCATAGAGGAGGAAATACACCTAAAGGAAGAGGACTCCTCCAAAAGATTTAGTACTGAAGACCATACTCTAAATCACTGAACCAGGATCCTACTAGCTTTTATCAGGAGGGACTCAGAAAAACCCAGAATATAAACCCATTCATTGAACCATATACAGAAAGACTAACAGAACATAGACAATATCAGTTAGCAATAAACCTTGCTAAAAGTTGGCCAGCTTCATGAACTACTGTGAATGGCATCAATATTTTATCATAATTATTTAAACATGACCTCCTTTAATTTGTCTCCAACTCTATACACTCTTACCAATTCTTAAACTAAGCTTCAAGTGAAAGATTGATATCTTAGACTTGCAAGATATTATCTCTACATTACACTATTTCTATGACCTAACTCAGAAAACAAAGGATTTTACTTAAAGGTGTTTCAGATTCCTTTATCTTTTATAGAACATTTGATTATCATGGCAAGAGACAATCACCTTCAGAGTTCATGTATTTAAAAATAGCATGACTACATTATCTGTACTTATACCTACTTTCCCAATATAATGATACAAAGTACCTTTTTTCACTTGTGAAAATTCCTTGCATTAGGTAGTAAATTAGATGGCAATGCTACAAAAATAGTGGGATGTCATGCCAGAGACTTCACCAGTCACTACAGTGGAGTGTGGGAATAGTGAGGGAAATAACACATTCTTTACTGTCAGAGATTTCAAAGGTTGGAGTTCTCCCCACTTGTAGGGAAATAAAGGGAAAGAAAATGACATTGCACAGAACAGGGATGTCGACTCAGAAACTATGCTGCAAAACAACAGGGTGTCTAGAATAAGGAAGGACCACAGCTTATTGGGATTTGTAGGTAGCACAAGCTCACTTATCATAGCAAAACCTTCATCATCCTCACCACAAAATCCAATTACCAAAATAGGTGAGAAAGTGAAATTGGAGCCTTTGAAACAGTGACATCTTTAGTAGGATTCTAAGAATGAAAATTTAAGATAAAAGGAAGGTAAAGAAGAAATCCATCCCAGTGGTCCCCTTCACTGGCTACTATCAGCCCCTGCCCCCTCTGCCCTGGAAAGATTTTGAAATTCACATAACCCTGGGACATATCCTTTTTCTCTTTGCCTAATAAACTCCTGTTATGGTTTTTGGTGATCTTCAAAGGCTTCTTGGTGAATCTTAATTGCAGCAACACTGGAAACTCCCTCTGATTTCAGTGCCACGCTGGACGCAAATGGAAGCTGAACTGAAGGCTCTCTGCTGCTTTTGGGACTGGGGGTAATCATGCTGCTTGTCTACCTAAAATTTATCAGCACTGCACTTATAACAAGATTACAATCACTTGAGCACTTGACTTAAAATGGTATAAGGTTACCCTGTGTCTGCCCTCTGTCCTGGCTGCTCTTTCTGGTTGCTGGATTTGCTCTCTGTTATCCATTCAAGCAGAGGATTCTGATTTGTGAGTTTACTCCTAAATAAATAACCATCTATTTCTCAATTCTGAGCTAGTGTGGGATTTCTTTTAAGTATCCTTCCATGATAAGTTTATGCTAATAGAACTGGTAAGCCAAACAAACAAACAAACAGAAAGACGGATGCTACAAAATAAAAACAGGGAGCCTAGGAAAATGGCTCTATAATTAAGAATACTTGATGTTCTTGGGAAGATTCCAAGTTAAGTTCTCAGCACTCAAGTCCTACAACTCATAACCACCTATAATTCCTGTACCATCTTCTAACGTCTGAGTACACTAACACACATATGGTACACACACACACACACACACACACACAAACACACACACACACACATGAAAATTTTAAGAAAACATAAAGAAAGAATAAACAGAGAAGCTGAGTATCATACAAACCATATAAAGCAAGAATTCATACTTTGGAAAAGAATATTTGCATTAGATTTGTCATCTTAAGAGAAGATTTGGTGGCTAAGTGAAAGAAGATACAGATTGCATTTTCTTATTGAAAATGCTCATAGGAATTACCATCTAGCTGCACAATATGTCTCCACATCTGAAGGCTGGAAGCCTGAGACAGGTGCCGGGAGACCGGCTTTCCTCAGGCATAGTCCTCACTCTTCGGCTTGTAAATGGCTGCCCTCTTGCTGATGCTTTGAATAAACACACTTCTCTGCATTCTGCCTCATACATTCTTATAAAAAATGTTAGTAATATGGGACTAATGTTCATAACCTCATTTTAGTAATCACTTTAAATATTTTATCTTAGGTATAATCATATTTTTAGTTGCAAAGGTTTTTTGGAAGAGAAAACAATATAGCCTATCATAAAATTTTATGGCAGGTCTTTATTTAATGGATTATATGGTCACAGCACTATTAAATGTCCTTAAAACCTATTTGCTGGCTATCCTTAATTACCCTTAAGTACTTATTACCTCCTCATAAAACCAGTAGAAAGTTAGGCCTATTTTGAGCAGAAGGATATTTGATAATAGAGAATATTTAATATCAACTGGAAGTCTCCTGTGTATTAGACAGCTCCCTATGTACTTTAGTGCACAATACAGTTTGCTTTTACATTGTAGCTGGCGATTCCCATGTATCAGCAATACTACTTTTTTGTTGATATACTTTTTTCCTTGCAGGACCTCTCATGATCAACCAAGCTATCCCATATTACCCAATATCTCATGGATAGATAAATGTGTGTGCGTGGATATATGTAATTTCCTCATATAATTCACCAAATTTCTGACTTTTAGAAGTGTATTTTCTGACTTGTGTCTTACAGAGCCTTTCCGAGAAGGTCTGAGCATAATATTTCATTGTTGGTGTTTATCATGCGTTGGACTGATGCATCCAAAAATAATGTTTAATTTTTTCCTTCTCTGTAGTTAATTGACAAAAGACTTCTTGTGTTGGCATAGAAATTGCTTGTGGAATAATTACTGATTTAACAAGGGTGTTATGGAATCAAGTTTTATGCACTGTGGTGATTGTTAGCTTTTATCATGGTCCATCTAAAACATACTATTTCATCTGATAATAGAACGCTATTATATCCCCAGAGCTGTCTTCATGTAAAGTAAAATCGTTAGCCTTTGTATGTCAATATGCCATAATCTTTGAGCAGGCCCCTGTGGGAAAACCTGTCACTGCTCTGAAGCAAATTCCTAGCTCCTTTTAGGTGAGGGAGATTACTGGATAGGGATTCAGTTATGTCTTGTCAGAAGCCTAATGTCCTTCACAGCTGACATAATAAATGCAGCTATAGGAATCTTAAAGTGAACCAGCACCCTAAAACATTTCAGATGCCACAAACAAAGGAGATAATTGGAAAATAATTAATCCAACTCTTTTTATTGCCATAGTAAGAAATTCATAAAGAAGAATGGTTTATTTCTTGTACTTAAATTTCCATTTTATTTCATATATCTATAAACTTGAATAAATAATCATTTCTATGCACAAGTGTCAAAGCTATGACCACATAGTTAAACGGAAAGTGACAAGGACTTTAAATAAAATGCTTTATTGTCATTAAGTTTGATCAATCTATTATGCATCCACAATTTCTAAAAACCTATACTTCACATACCAGAAAAAGGAGAGAGAAAGAGATCAATTGTTAAATCAATCAACTGGTGCATATGTCTTCTCCTGTACCAAGAACTATGTCAGGCTGGGAATTCAACAGTTAAAACCATCCAGGAATGTGCATTAAAGCGGAACCGGCCATAGAGGGCTGGAAAGAACTTGCTAATGTGTTCAACATGGACTTAGGAGGTATTAGTACTGTTAACTCAGTGAAGAAAGAAAAGAAAGCACAGAGGTCAACACCTCTTTGACACACAAAGACCTTTGAACAGAGGATCTAAAGTGTTCTGACTAGAGTGAAGACAATAAAAAAGAGGGCGGAGCATAGAGGAACAGCAGGGTTCTACAAATGACAGATCATGGAAAATCATATTTGGATGGGAAATCGCTGAATTGCTTTATTCAGGGAAGGTTATAATCAGATTTGCATTTTTAAAAGGTCCCTGCCTGTTCTTTGAGGGAACGAGTAAATGGAGGACAAGCCCAAATGGCAGCACAGAACTGTGAATTTGTCGCAGTTGTCCTGAGGAAAGACAATAGCAACATGGATTAGGATAGATAAGAAGAGCTGGAAATACGGGTGGATTTGAACAGTATTTAGCCAGCAAAACTGATACTACCTGGATGCTGAATTACCTCCAGCAAGCTGTCTAATGTGGCATTGTAGAGTATTTGTAGCACCTGAATGGAAATTGCACCAAGATATGCACATGTAAACATTATGAAGCACATTGAAATTAAACCAATGGATCTAGAGTTTTGGTCATCTATATGTTCCTGAGTTTTTACATTGTAGGTCCTTTCAAGAGTTACAGTTGATATAAACCTTCTGCCCTGACCAAAACACCTTTCACCTATTAATAATTTTGCATGTATTTTGTGGGTCACGGTCTTCAGATTTTATATTGTACAGCATTTATGTAATCTATGAAACTGAAGTTAAGAAGTTCTTCAAAAAACTCGAGTTTGCAATGCATATCTTGTGCCTCACTTGAATACTGCCCTGCTTAACGTTGGAAAGGAAGATCCTATACCTGCCTTGGGTATCGTTGTATGACCTGTTACTATTGGTTAGCAAACGAGTGTTCCATGACTGAGTGCAAAAGACTATGCTGATCCTCACAGGCAACCACAACTGTAGATGCTCCTCTGGGGAAACCCCCCATACTGCATCCATTCTAATGACAGAAATGAGCACAGGGGCCTCTTGTGTCAGGGAATGAATGCAGCTCTCCCTCAGAGCCGAATTGCCTCTGTCAGCTGCTCTTCACACTTATCTCTTCATGTGGCCTTTGAAGAAAATAAAGTATTTCCTTCCCCAGGGAAAGAGCCATTTGGGTGCAGTTGCATTTGGAAAGGAATTGTTGACTTAGGATCTGAATCTACCATGAACATTTTATAAAAATGCTATGTATAGTACTTTAACATTCACTGCATACTGTAAACACATGACATGAATTATATACGAAATAAGCTCATCTGCCAATCCAGAAAAATAAAAAAATTAATTTAAAAGAACTACTTAAATTGTAGCTGGAATGTTGAGAAAGAAAAATATTTCTTTAAAAAACCATATAAGGAAGACAAAACATCTCATTTTCAGTATGCATCTCAATTCACACAATTTTCTAGTATGCCATTTAAGTAGAATCTTCTGGCAAAAATTTTGTTTGGTTATGAGAATTTCACATTGTCATATAAGATGTCATAAAGATACCAAGGACATACCATTAGATCAAAATGCATGGAAAAGACAATAATATGTCATCTGACTTCGTTTTAGGAGATAAAGACTATTATAGAAGGTGTCCACAGGGATGTCCCCAGCTAGGTCCTTGGACAGCAGAGGAGAGGGTGCCGGAACTAGCATTGTCCCATAGTCACACTGATGAATATCTTGATCACCACCATAGAAATTTCGTCCGATGGATGGAGATAGAGACAGAGACCCACATTCACATCAGAGCAATGGACTGAGTTCCCATGTCCAGTCGAAGAGCAGAAGGTGGGAGAAGATGAGCAAGGAAGTTAGGACCCTGAGGGGCTGGACCACCCACTGAGACAGTGTGCCTGATCTAATGGGAGCTCACCAAATCCAGCTGGACTGGGACTGAAAGAGCATATGATCAAACCGGACTCTCTAAATGTGGCTGCCAATGGGGGCAGACTGAGAAGCCATCAACAATGACACCAGGACCTATCTCTTGCATGTATTATCTTTTTGGGAACCTAGTCTATTTCCTAGGCCTGGATGGAGGGGGGAGGGCCTTGGACTTCCCACAGGGCAGGGCATCATGCCCTCTTTTAAGGAAGCAGGGGGAGGGAGGAGGGGTGGAGGGGGAGCGAGAGGGGACTGGGAGAAGGGGAGGAAATGTAAATTTTTTTTGAATGGAAAAAAATAAAAGACTATGGGAAAAAACCTGTTCTCCTAAAATAAGTTACTTATCATTTTCACACAGCTGAGATTTCCTACTTTAGATGATATAATCAAATCCAATTATGCTTGACTTGACAAGCCTGAATATGGTCATGTAAATGACAATTCACCTAAACTGCACTCACCTTAGAAGTAACAATAACACTGTACGCATGATATTCAAATCAATTGGTCATTTTTACACATTGTTGCAATACAATCAGCAAAGATATATATTAATTTATTGCTCAACTAAAACTATGATTCTAGTACAGCTGCATTTTGGGGTAGAGAAAACAGGGAGTAATCAACTATAAAAGCTAACTTAGCATAAGTCATCAATGCAGAAACACAGGATTATTTCTTTAGTGAAGGAAGAAATAATTATTTGGGATCTACAGAAATCCCTCCAGAAAATGGCATAATTACTCCCTAAAAATTGAACCAATATCCTTCAAAACAGGAGAGAAAATGAAAATCAGAGTATGTCGTATGGAAAATATATATTTTCAACAACGATAACAACAACAACAAAAGTACAAGAATGAAGAAACAAAAACAACAGCATTATACAGAATAGAAAGTGCCATTGTATAAAAAAATAATCTCTTCATGGTGAAGCTCAGTAATTTTTCCGAGCAAGTGCAATAACTACAGTACAGAAATAATGAAAATGCATAGATAGATTAGGACTCAGGTAAGGTAGTATTAACAATACTTTTTAAATATCCAGCAAGTATAGATAAGTTACTGCTAAGTCCTACACTGTATGAAATAATTTGTTTACTACATGCATTTATTTGCATGTGTGTGTGTGTGCCTGCACGTGTATGTGGGGTGGGGGGAGGTGGGTAAGTCAGAAGACAACTTGCAGTAGTCAGCTCTTCTCTTTCAACAGATAGGTCCCAAGGATGGAATTCAGATCATGAGCCTTGGTGGCAAGTGATTTAAACAGTTGGGTCTTTTTGGACCTATGTAATCATTTTCAGAGACTGTTAAACTACAAATCTAATAACATGGTCTTTTTTTTTTTTTTTTTTTTTGGCCTCCAGGCCAAATTAACTCACTGAAGTGAAGAGCTCTTTCCTAACACCTTTCTCTTGCCTGATCACATGGCCTACCCAGATGGCTTCAAATCACCCCTTCCATAGCCTCTCACTTAGACACGTAAGTTACCCTTTTCAATGCCACCATGAAGCTGACACAAGGTCAAGTTTTATGGGTCTGTATATAGAACTCAACTAAAGGAAAGTATTTCTTTCAAGAGTCAAAAGCAAAACCAAAGCAAAACACTTTCTTCTGAAGACCCAGTTTGTGATTTAGTCAACAAATTAATCAACAATTTTTGGTGTGATGGATGCTCGTTAATATTCTGAAATATGCACATATAGGAGAGGCAATTCTAGGTCTGTGAGACAAGCTGGCTCAGCTTGTAAAGTCACTCACTATGCAAACCTGGTGATTTGGGTTCAGGCCCAGAATCCAATAAACATGCAAGGAAGGAGAGAATCCACTCCACAAGGTTGTCCCTGATGTCCCATCCCCACCTACTCTCTGGTATAAAGATACAACACACCACCATTAATAATAATAATAATTTTAAAGAAAATCAGTTCATTTCCTTATAGTCACGTGTAATTTGTACCCTAAGACTGCAAATCAGTCATAGGTACTCTGATCTATATAATAAATATTTTAAGTATCTATGACACTGCTCTCTAAATGAGCAATAAAGGATACCCTGAATTATCGGAATAATCTTTAGCTATGTGATACTGGCAATCTTCTCATTAGTTATTTGTGCATTTAAGACACTTAGCCCAAAGCAGGGCATAAAACATTTGATGCATCAGACTAAAGTTTGTTCAGAATCTTCAGCTTTGTTTAGTCAAAGAAGTTAAATGTCCTACCAAGGGCAGAACTAAAAACAGAACTGTAACTATGCCGCTTTTCTTCTGTATTTTCTTTGGCAGTCTACACATCTTCACTGGGATTCACACCTTATCACTTACAAATTTTTTGCATACTTGTGTTCAGCTTTACTTTTGTTTCATTTTGTTTTTCGAGATAGGGTTTCTCTGTCGAAATCCTGTCCTAGAACTTTGTAGACCAGGCTGGCCTTGAACTCAGAGAGGTCTGCCTGCCTCTGCCTCCCAAGGGCTGGGATTAAAGGTATGTGCACCACCACTGCTCAGCTTCATTTTTACCTTGGTGTTTGTTTAACATAACGTCTCATTCTTAGTCCATGCTGGCTTGAAATCCACTATGAACCCTGCTGGCCTTGAAATTCAGAGTTGTTGCTCCACTTGGGCAAAATGCCTTTGCCTTTGGGAAATGATGTTTTCCTTCGAATAAGAGTTGATCTGGTTTCCAGACTCTACTTGAGGAGTTTATCCAAGACAGGCCAAAGAAGGGTGGAAATTTGAGCTTACCAGGCAAGGCTAGTCCACCTACTTCCTAGACTTGGCATCGGTTTCATTAAGCCCCCCTAATAGTATTATGACATTTTAACCCTCCACCTTCCCTTTCAATTGTCTAAATTTGTAACAAGCAGAAATGAAAGTAGCAACTCTGGAGCTTATACATAACCCAAATTCCATGTCTTTTAAAAAACTTGTCCAAACTTCTAATCAGAAATCATTTTCCCTTTCTGATCCTCCAAAAATTTGTGTTTCTAGACTAATCTGTATGGAAGTTCACTTATACTAGTGGCAAAATGTGTTGCTGTCTATATGAAGGCACAGAATCCCGAGCCTCTTTCTCAGCCACTTATCAATGTACTTCACGTCCAGCCTACCACCATGTTTTTCTGCCAGAAAAACCTCAAAACATGTCTGTTGGATTGCACTGTAATTTCTGTTCTATTTAGTGTTTCACTGTATGTTTGAACCACCTTCATTTGCATTTTCTTAACTCTGTGTGGGTTTAAAAGGACAGAAAATCAAAACTCCATTTTTTTTCTTCTCTGAAGCAGATAAGCCAGTGAAGTGACTAAGTCCCAGTGGAGAAGCTTACATTCTCCAGCCATCTGACAGTGAGCCAGTTAACTGATCCCAATGGGAGAATTACTTGTTCGATTTCTTCAGTCATTCACTCTGATAATTCATCCTTGGCTGGCCCCAAGACTGTAGGTATCCTGGAGGTATGCCCTTAAATGAGAAGAAGGCACTTTGAGTCTTACAGTCATTATACACACATGTGTGAAGCTGAGATATCTTCTCAAGAAGCTGGGAGATAATTGCCACTCAGTTTATTTTAGGCAAGTGGAAAACCAGCATTTTTAGTTGAAAATAGAATATTGTTTCAGATTTTATAATTTTATTTGAAATGATTATGGGTATGACAATGTTTCTAGAACAATTAATTTAACACACAATGTTTTTAAAGCCTTATTCTATTGATGAAGCCCTAAGTTACAGATGAGAGACAAGTGACTCATTGGAGATGACAGAGTAAGAGACAGACAGGGCTTCTGAATGTCGTAAAGACCTGCTTGAAGATAAGTTTCCATTCATTAATAAGAGTTTCTAGTTGAAGCACATTTTATAGCTAATAATAAAGACCAGTTTGTTCAAATACTCATTGATCATGGTGCATCAGTGCCTTCCTACGTTTAAGAAGCTTGTATTGAGGATGCATGCAATGCAAACCCAACAGAAAGTGCTAGAAACTGGAATCAACAAGTCAGACCTCCTATCTCTAAGAAGCCTGTAGGGAATGGCAGGTCAGGAAACAAGTTATCAGAGTAGCTGGTATTGTGCCCGTGTCACGAGACCCCCAAACAAGACCACCAGAGAGCCGATATCCAATGCAAACACAAAGGGGTTTACTACAAGCCAGAGTTTGGTTCACTGTCCAACACTCCAGCTCATCAGATATAGGAGAGCAGCCCTGAGCATTTACAGGTTAGCATTTATATAGGGGAAAACCACAAGTTACTCACAGACTTGTCAGAGGGTCTTGGGGTAGCTGACATTTAACCTGATTGGTTATGGTGAGGAGAAGTACAGAACTGAAGAGTAAAATAGTTAAAATATGTCAGTCATGGTGGCGCCACATGGTTGCTAGCTGTCGTTAGCCATGCGGTTAGGGGCAGTAATCAATCACACCCTCATGAGTCATACCCAGGGTGGATTTCAACCCATTTGTGGAACTTGGGTGAATTTGGGATCATGGAGAGAACATAAAAGGTGTGGTCTTAGTTTAGTTCAAATTTGATCATCACACTGGTATTCAAGGCTGTAAGGTCAGGACACTAAGACAAAATAAATGAGACATCAGTGTCAGTTACTCAAGATAAAAGAAACACTGGCTTCCTTTGTATCTGCAGAAAAGTGCTTCTTTGGAAGAATACAAGTAGATAAGAATCCATATATTAGATCTAGGGCCAGAATGTGAAGAATTATGTATTTCTATATTCCATGGTAACTAAACAATTTGCACATTATTCTTCCTTTCCTAGGTAGATTCTTGCCTATATAAATTTACATAATAAAAAATTCATTGTAGAAATAAGGTAATATATGATACATTGTTGCAGTATTCCTGTTAGAAAATCAATGGGGGAGAAAAGGCTTGTGTAAATGATAATTATGATTGAATCACAGAATATGATCTTGATTAAATGGCTATGTTTGGATTGAATATGAGGTCCTAGAAAAGAAAACATAAAATAAAAACGTTGAAACTCAGGATATATCCGAAAGGATTGGAGTATCAATTACAAGTGTTAAGAAGCTGAAGACAGCTATGTTTACAGAGAAAAATAATAAAATCAAACGGCAATTTAAATGTCTGATGATATTCAGATTGCTACAGCAACACAGCAAAAGGCAGGTAAGGATCCTAGCCATAAAATATGCAATATTTATCATCCTCCTTAGATACATGATTGGCTGAAACTGTAGAGATAGTATATGATAACTTTTTCACATTTTTTAAATGTTTTAAGGCAAAATCTCACAATACATAATAAGAAAATCTTCAAACTCACAATCTTGCCTCAGCCTCAAGAATGTTAGGACTGCAGATGTACACCATCAATTATAGTTAAGGTTTTTAGTTATCAGAATAAAGTCATACTCAGGTCTTGACATATTATTACGTAAAGTAACTATTATAATACAATATAGCAACCACCAAAATTATGGCAAAGATAGCTACACATTGCTCTCCAAAATAGAGAAATAAACTGCGCTTGGTAGTACATGCCTTTTTATCCCAGCACTCTCTCTAGAGGCAGGGGCTGGACTATCTTTGT
The DNA here is from genome assembly GCA_004026605.1 of Ondatra zibethicus. NCBI lineage: Eukaryota > Metazoa > Chordata > Mammalia > Rodentia > Cricetidae > Ondatra > Ondatra zibethicus. The sequence continues at coordinate 84,818 of PVIU01002536.1, read as the reverse complement.
GAATTCAAGGTCAGTCTGGTCTATGTGGGAAGTTCCAGGATAGCCAGGAGTAAGTAGTGAGGCCTTATCTTTAAAAAAGAAAAAAAAAGGGCGGGGGGAGAAGAAAAGAATATGGAAATAGAATCACATGTATAAGCACAATAATAAAACATGCTAAAATGTAAAATGTCTTATGTTATTTTTAAAGATGTTTAGGCCAAGTCATCATTTCACTGTCTTAGGAGTACGTCATTTTGGACTCTAATGAATCCTATGCTATTCTGCTTATTTCGTTCCTTCTCATTCTTTCTTCAAGGGTCAGTGCTAATGATATTACAAGAACCTGCAAAAGGTTCTTGTGTGCTCCCCAATCTTAATTATGTGGTTAAGGAAATTGGCCGATTCACTTTCAAAACCTCCGTATTTAAGTACCTTCTTTAAAGCTAGCCCGATTGAAAATAAAGTGTGAGCAGAGTCAAACAAAGTGTGAAATTAATTGTAGAAAACCTGCTTTCAAAACTCAGCTCAGATTATGCCTCAGTATAGGAACCTTCTGAGGTCCACTCTCACCTCCAAAGTTTTCTGGATTAGTTATTTTTCCCACTAATACCAAACTGTGACAATTACTATGAGTTCAGAACTATTCTTTCATCTGCAAACCATCTTAGATGGTATCTATTTGCTGTTTCAGTCACTGTGATGCTGGCCCAGCTTTTGGCTCCAAGTCAAAAACCATGTCAAGGGAGAGATGCCAGGCAAGGTAATGAACTGAAGTCAGGCACCAGGGGGCAGAGACAAGACCTCTGAGCTCAATAGGCAGAAGAATAATGCTGCAGATCAGGAAGCAGAACTGTTAATGTGGAATCCTGATGAAAGTCCAAAGTATAAAGCCTGGGGCACTTTCTAGAATCAGCATCAAGAGAAGCTGGGGGCTAACAAATTGAAGAACACGCATGAGCCCACTGGCAGTATAACAAACCCTCTGCCTACAGTCAAGTAAATCCATAACAGGCATGACCATATTCACACTGGTCCCTCCACTTACAATAGACTCGCACCACTTCAGTTCCTAGGCCAGTTTTGAAGTCAAAGTACTCTAAAGTAGAAAAGATCTCTTCCCTAACAAAGCTGTTCTTGCTCTTTGTGCAATCAGCCCCACGGCAATATATGGTTTACTAATTTGCCTAAAACCTAACGTTTGATCCCAGTCTTCAGTACCTAATACAAGGCCTAGTTGAAATTATATTTGTGGCATAAAATTATGAGCGATGTTTAAACTTTATAGAGGAGAAGTTATTGAATTGCTAAGTAATGTTTTCTATTATCATCATTAGCAGTTTCTACTAATCATTCAATCTGCAAAGGTGTATCAAATGCCTACCAAGTGCCGGGCACTCCTAGATACTGTGATGATCATTGCATCCTTTGGTGTCTTTACAACGACCTTGTTATTCGATGTCGGTTCTAAATAAGAGACATATATCTTAACAATAGCTTCATAGAGTTGCTGCTTTTCTCTAGCATTTATCAGATCAGGTGTCATGGATATGAATTACCTGCTTAAGGTCTGATCTTCTAATAAGCTAGAATCAAGCACAGGCCTGTCAGAGTCAAAAGCAATTCTTTTTAAGATATGCATTTATGAATATTAAGATTGATATTTTTCTCACTTGGCAAGCGAATGAGCTATATATTGCGTTCATTTTTGATGCCTTTCAAATTTGTGCATAACGTATGTGGAATTCGTTTAGGAATCTAAAATTTTCTTAGGATAAATGAAATTTTCTAGCTATATTTCTGTGAATTAATAATTGATTTTCACTAGGCTACACTTAGGAGCTCAAATAGAGTTTACTAAACTCTAAGTTTAAGCTTTGATCAATATTTAATGGATGTTATTGAGTTTCCATTTTCCACTAAAATCAGCAAGGTATTTTTCTGAGTTCTTGTTCAGACCTCCTGGTGTTAAAGAAAAAGCATCAGAAAATAAACTGACCGTGGTCCAGATGTGCCTTAGTGACAGTTATTTACATATTAAGATATTTCAGTGATAAGAAGAAAACTAAAATTAAAATACCATCAAATACTGCAATAATAATTGCAAACAGATGCTGAAGTGAAAGCTTTCTTATATGTAAGAATCTTAGAAACAATCCAAGAGTGAGTTCTTTATTACTTAAGTTCAACATTGCAGGAAAAAATTACAGTTTCTTTTTGTAGGTTGTTATCATACCTATCACACTGTTCTTCTGGTATCATAGGAGATTTTTAGAAATTATTCATGCTAAGAGCTAGCAAAATGGCTAAGCTTGGCACTTGTGACCAAGTCTGAGGATCTGAGTTTAGTCCCTGGGATCCACAAGGTAGAAGGAGGGAACCATTCCCTCAATTTGTTCTCGGAGCTACACACATGTATCTGTGATACATTACACACAAATGTTAAATAAATAAATATAATTTTAGAAAGATTACAAATTCAAGAGAAAATTACCCGTGATTTTTGAGTGCTTACTATGAATTATCTATCCAGAAGAGGAGATGGTAATGATTTTAAGAGTCAGAGGTGACTCCGAGGAAACAGCATCATCCAGATACAATAGGACTAATATACATATTAACTCACGTAGACTGTCACATCATGTACAAGACCTATACAGACTTACTTATGTATTTTTGTTGTTATATGTATGAGTGCTTTACTGGTAGGTGTGTCTGCACAATACATGCATACAGTGTCCTCAAAGCCAGAAAAGTGTGTCACACTTTTGCATTCAGGCTGCAATTACATGGTTCCCTCCACAATTATTGCCTAATGCTATGCGGTCTCTTTTATTTCCGTTCAGCATGTATTGCTATCTGTATTTACTAGATCTGTCTGTCTATTTTTCTAGCCAACTCTTCTGAATAAAGTCACATGAAGGTCAACACCCTGTCTCTGCTGTATTTCTAATACCTAGATTGTATGTGGGGTGCATTGTAGTGTTTACTAAATGGCTCATGCTATGAAATGACTTTGCCTTAATCAGTTTTCATCTCCCCAAAAGTAAATGTTGAATCCTAAACAGAAGAAAGAATTACCTTTAAATTGTTAACTTCAAGTTGATTTAGACAGTAATTTTCCAATTCTAAGTATGGCGGTATAGGCTCGTGTGTTTGCATACTTATTCCCCAGTTGGTGGAGCTGTTTAAGAAAGATAGAAGATGTGGCCTTGGTGGAGGAGGAGTGATGCTGGGAGTGGACTTGGAGGTTTTCCAAAGGCTCATTTTATTCCCAGTGTGTTTTTTTCTCTTCCGGTGCTTGCAGATATGATGTGAACTCTCAGCTGTTTCTCTTGCTATGCCTTTGACCCTCTGTAATGGACTCCAAGCCTCTATTATGTCAGTGTCCAATTAAATACATTTTTATAACTTTCCTTGGCCATGGTGTTTTGTAATAGCAATAGAAAATTAATTAGGACAAATAAATTTTTCAAGACGTTCTCAGTATTAGGAAGTTTAAGGGTAGTGCTATCAGACCATCGCATTTGATAATTTCATACATATATTATTAATTACACATAGAAAATAATTGATATACACATAGCTAATGGAAGAAAATGCAAATAAATAAAAATTTAGTATGCTCAAAATTAAAAGCAAGAGTTACAGCAGGTAGCTAGCTTTCTGCAGTTTCATGATGTGCCAGTAGGCACCATTTTCCCAAGTAGGAATGACTTTTTGTTAAAAGAACAGAATGCAAGCCAAATGGTCCAAAAAATTAGGAATTCCCAAACATTCATACATTGCCCTGAGAGAATGGCAATACCATTAATGAACCACAGTGTGAAATTAATATACTGCCTTGTGGAGACAATATTCCCCTGAGAGTCGCCGTGGTATAAGTATTCGTCAGCAATTGTTACAAATAAAAGTTCTTTGAAGTCAGAATGGAAGCTACTAGTAACATAAATTCAGGTATGTGCTAGGAATCAAATCCTTTTTTTTTTAATTTGAGAGCTTTTTTGAGTTATGTGACTTAATCATTTAAGGTAATAATATTAACATTGAAAACATTCACTATAAAACACTAACCAAATGCTATTTGCATATTTACAATTTGATTTCAACAGCAGTAGGCTACTGACTAGCTATGATGAGCCAGCAGGAGAAAGAAGAAAATCACACTAAAGAGAGAGGAGGAGAGAGGGAGACAAAGGGAGGAGAGGAAAAAGGGAAGGGAAAAAAGCCAAATGGAGAAAGATGGAAGAAAAAAGAGGAAGAAGCAATCAAGAAGGAAAGGAGACAGGAACAAAAGGAGAGAGTAAAAGAGGAAAAGAAAAAGAAAGTGAGAGAGTAAGACAGAGAGGCCAGGTCATAGCTGCCTTTCTAGTCACAGTGGTAAATAAGGAACTAAGGAAAAATGTATTCTGATTCATGATTTGAGGGGCTGCTGTTCATAATGGCACACAGATCATGTGTGGCTGACCTCACAATGGCAGAAGTATGAGACAGATAGTTGCATTGATTAGGCAGACAGGGAGGAGAGTCAAGCTAGGAAAAAGGATGAGGCCACACAACTTCAAAGTCCAGCTCCCAGTGGCCTACTTCCTCAAGCAACGTTCTTATCTCCTGAAGACTCCTCACTCTCTTAATGCATCCCTACCAGATGGTACTTACGTGTTCAAACCATAAGAGGAGTAAAAGGAAGGATGGACAGAGGGAGGGAGGAATAGAGGCAAAATACAAATTCCTCTAATCCTTAGAGATCGCAAATTAGTGGTAATGAACACAGGTAAGATTATGATGATAGTAGGTCTGCTTCTGATTGGAGTGAACTGTGTTAAAAGACCCAAAAACCAAGCATCAGAGGCAGCAGTGATGTATTAATTATTGGCAGAGGGAAAATTTACTAAATATCATGAGGCATTTGATTCCAGGACTTATCCTTTAAATATGAATAGGATCTAAATCAGAAACAAACAAAAAAAAAACCAAAAAGTGGCAGATAATAACAGTTTAAATTGGTCTAACAAGAGTGCTAATTCTGCAATCGTCAGGAAGACTTGATTTTTCATATGTAATAATAGACACATTGGCTACAATTTGTATCATTTAACAGGTAGGTAATGTTAAATTTAACCATAAGAATGTTCAGATTTCTCAAGGAAAAAGCATAGAATATTAATGAAGAACTAAGTAGAACTCAGGCGCTTGAATTCTTTGTGGACAGCAGGAAAACTATCATCTAGAAATGAAAGTGAAAACAAGAGGTTTAACTAGGGATCTTAGCTCATATGAAGATCTCTAGTTCATGAAAGTAAAGAGAGGAAAGAACTATAAGAACGGGATCAAGGAGTCACACAGCACTTACTTTAACAACACACTATCTCTAGTAAGTTCCTAAGGAAGATAGTGTTCAGGAACTGGTGGGAAAACTGGGAGTGTAAAGTGTGCTTCACTAATGGACGCTTGAAAGTGGACAGAAAGGGAGCATAATGATACACTCAAGGAAGGATGATTAACAAACTTTATTCCTACTTCGTTTCTTTGTTGTTTTCTATTTGTTTTTAAAAAGAGCTTAGAAGTCACATGGACTACCTTACCAATAGCTCAAAGAGATGTACTCATGCTTGTGAGATGGTCGTTGGCTCTTGTGGGAAGCATGGACTCATTGAGTCCCACCTCTACACCAAAACACTACAAACAATTAATGGCTGCTAAAAGTCTGAGGTTTTGAGATGGTTCACATGTGAAAATGTAGAAAAAGAGTGGTTTCAAAGAAAAAGAACTGAAATAGCTTCAAGGATTATAAGAACAAATCATGAATACAACCTGAAGAATGAGAATCTAGATCAACAAAAAACAAAGGACATTAATTCTGAGATGTAGAATCACTCTTGCAAATATTTTATTAGTTACGGTATGTTACATTATACACATCTACCATGCTCTCTTCAACCTCTCATCTCACAATATGATTTTTTTTTTACTTATCTACTCTATAACTCATACACATAGGAAGTCATCATTTCAGGAATCTTGAGATTCAAGATGGAATCTTACACACTTTCAATTGATTACTTTGGTTACTCTCTAAAGAGTATATACCATATCTTCAATGCTTAATCATTGTCTTCCTTTCAGATGCCTAGAAAAGGCTTAAGAAAAATGGTTGAAGTGGGGAGGGAGGGGAGCAGAGAAAAATATAGAGCGCAATAAAAAAAGTCCAATGTCACTTTTAATAACAACATAAACAAGGAGCCAACATGTTCCATAGTCTCTTTTAAAAACCACATAAACAAAGAAACAAGTCTTCAAATATGAGAGCCTATGAGGATCAATTTTTATTCAAACCACCACAATATGAAAAGAAAAAAGTGTGAAGATGGTGTCACAGAAACAGGTTTGTATCAACAGTCTCAAGTTCAACACCTCACAAATAAAATGGTTTCCCATTTAATAAGTATGGCATAGGTGTTGATTTTATTCATCTCAGTTTTTGTATTGTTCAGCCTCTCAATTTCTCAATGTGCAACAAAGTTCAGATTGAATAAATGTATTCCTAGATAAAGAAACAGACATAAGTATACATTCATTCATACATGCAGATATTTATTTTCATAAACTAGATTATATTTGATTCTAGCCTTGTTTTATTTTTCCCTTATTGGAATTTGTTTAGCAACCTTGGTATCAATGATTATCTTAATTTTTATGGCATCAAAATAACTGTTCACATTATTGCTCCCTGGGGGTTCTGTACCAAAGATCAGTATCTGGCAGCAAGGAAATGCAAAGTAAATGCCTGCCAATAAATGAATGAACAATAGATGAGAATATTATAGAGGAGAAGGAAATAACTAACTGCTGAACTATGTTAAAGCCTTGAAGCAGCCATGGCGGTGTGGTCCCAATGCTCTAGAAGCTATGACAGTGGGATCCTAAGTTCAGGTCCAATTAGTGTTGCACAGACATGGACCCTGATAATTGGCAGAATAAAAAAGTTGTTATTTAGATCTCATAGCTCCAAAATGGATAAATATTAGAGATTCAGATGGACAACAAATTTAACATGTTTGCTAATCCTAAATCCACATTCTTTAGTATATTATAACTGTAAATTTATTAAGGATCCTAAGCTCATTATCAATAATAGCTATCAATTCCAATATTTTAAGCTATCCACAGCAAAAATTCTAGTGACAGGTCTTCTGGGAATAAAAACAGTAATACCTATTTCAGCCTGCCTTTCAGGCAGATCTTCCCTTTGTAAAGAATCACTGCTGTTGTTACCATCTTTAGAAACTTTTGCATTACAATACAAAAAGAGAAAAGGAATCTAAGTGGCCACATCATTCAGCAAATATTAGTCTAGGCTATGAAAACTCTGTGGTCAAACATATTAGCTCAGGTTATGGGACCCCCCAAAACTTTGGCCAAAGAGATAAATATTCTGATTGACTGAGACCAACTGTACATCTCCAGAGATAAAAAAAGAAATGCATTTACTATTAGAGGAGACAAGACTGAGAATGGGGTAGAAAACACCACCCACTACCATTGTATTTCCATTCAAGACGTGTAGATAAAGCTGCAAAATTCTCTCTCTCTCTCTCTCTCTTTCATACACACACACATACAGAGAGAAAAAAGAGTCAAGTTATACAAATACAACTGCATATAGTAAATTAGCACCAATTACTATTAACAGAAATTTAAATGTGTGACCAAATGTGACTCAATGAGAAGGAATTTAAAGCATCTTCAGTTAATTTATAGGACAAATTATCAATTAATTATACGTTTACAGGTTTTTTTTTACTGTTTTTCAAGTTGTTAGTCAGAACTGATTATTTACATTTCTCAAATGCAAATAAATAGCTTTTATACAGATTCAGATAAATAATTACTGATTTTTTAAGAAAATACCAGTCAAATTTAACAATCAAGAGTTGCACCTGCTACATAGTAGATACTACACAAGCAAATATTGATTAAATGGAATAACTTCAAATTCTGAGGGAATGTCAATTTCTTAAAGCCATAGTTTTTCTCTATAAATAAGATTCTAATTGCTTTCTAAACGGTGCCTGTTGCTGACGTCCCTGATAACAATCAATTTTAGTGCTTCCATAAAGAAGATCGTGGAACTGAAGGTGCTATTTTTAGTCTACAAATTTAATCAAGCCTCAATCACTTACACTTTCCAAAGTTACCAGTACATGTGAAAACTAGTCTTTGAAAGACAAGTGGTTCAGGTGACATGAAATTTTCTTTACTCTTTTATGCTTCTTTGTATATAACAAAATGTGCATATGTGAAGCATAACACTCATAATTTTCAATTTCTTATACATTAGTTCAATTTATTCAGTGATTATTGTTTTATAAGTACACAGGTATAAATATAATAAAGGTAAAAATTACCCCAACTGTGTGTGAGGTAAGAGTGGATACAGAAAGAGATTCCATTTTATATGCCATATCATAAGCTTTTAGTATGAATCTATTAAATATTTAAGTTAATAAACAGTGCATCATAGACTAAATGCATAATGCCCTTTAGAAATTTTTGCAGCCAGCTCAATCTTCTGAAAGGGCTGGGAATAGAACTCTAGTCAATCATGCTTATAAAGTCAATCAGTTAGAAGAATGAAACATTGAATTAGACAGATTGAATTTTATTAGAGTACTATAATAATATTCCAGACATTAAATTACATGTTATACAGTGCTGAGAACTTTGTAAATGGTTAAATAGCTTGGCTTTCTAAACGGTGCCTGTTGCTGACGTCCCTGATAACAATCAATTTTAGTGCTTCCATAAAGAAGATCGTGGAACTGAAGGTGCTATTTTTAGTCTACAAATTTAATATTTGATTTCTTCCCATATGAGGATGTCTGTAACTTCAAGCATAGGAACCTTTTCCCTTTTTATTTCCCATTGTTTAAACTTGCCTGTGATTACACTGGACTGCTAAATATTCCTTTTTGTTAATTCAACAAACATTTGCAGAATGCCAACTGTATTCTGGGAACTTTACTGATTCTGTAGACAGATGCTGAAGAATGCATTCAAACTTTTAAGTCTGAGTGATGTAACAGAAGACATGATAACTTGGGTGGCTCGGAATGAATCAAAATGGGTTTTATTTTAGGCACAGAGTTAATTCTTTAAGCAATGAATTAATTTAGATGGAAAATAACCCAGATAGAACCATGGGAAAAAAACAGTTGTATTTATTAGATGGTTAGATCTCTGGGGGAGTTTGGATCTACATGAAGGAATGTTAAGATGGAATTTTAGTATCATTTTCATACACCATGCCAACCTCAGCTTGTGTCTGATATTTCTCTATGGAGAAAATGGAGCTTTGTGAGTCAGTACTAAACATATAAAGACGAAAAAGAAGAAATTCCCATCACCCCTTCTTCTTAAGAACCTATTCTGGCCATCTTCATTTCTGCAAACCATCCTGTTTCCGTTTCTTACAATTTGTTTCTACATAGCTTCAAGTCATTCCAATTAGCTCGTGTATAACAGCTTGACAAACTTAACTTTAAACCCTCTGAAAACAGAAAATATTGTCTTTGCTCTCAAATCCTCCAGAAGTCCAAAGCTTCAGCCATGGCTCCAAATATCTTTTTTTAAATTTTTTATATTTCCATTCAAAAATTTCCACGTCCTCCCCTCCCCCCAACCCCCTCTAGTTCCCCCACTCACCCTCCTCCCTCCCCCTCCAGCCTTAAGAGAGAACAGGGCACTGTGGGAAGTCCAAGGCACTCCCCCTCCATCTAGGCCTAGGAAGGTGTGCATCCAAATAGACTAGGGTCCCAAAAAGCCAGTACATGCAGTAGAAACAAGTCCCAGTGCCATTATCAATGGGTTCTCAGTTCAGCCCCCATTGGCAGCCACATTCAGAGTCTGGTTTGATCACATGCTCATTCAGTCCCAGTCCAGCTGGATTTGGTGAGCTCCCATTAGATCAGGCACACTGTCTCAGTTGGTGGACAAACCCCGCGCTGTCCTGACGTCCTTGCTCATCTTCTCCCTCCTTCTGCTCTTCAACTGGACCTTGGGAGCTCAATCCAGTGCTCTGATGTGGTTCTCTGTCTCTATCTCCATCCATCGCCGGTTCTATGGTGATATTTGAGATAACCATCAGTGTGACTATGGGACAAGGCCAGTTCAGGCACCCTCTTCTCTGCTGCCCAAGGACATAGCTGGGGACATCCCCATGGACACCTGGGATCCCCTATAGAGCCAAGTTTCTTGCCAACCCTAAAATGGGCTTCCTTATTGCAGATATTTTCTTCCCTACTCCCATATCTGCCCTTCCTCCATCTCAGCCCTCCCACTCCCCCAAGCTCTCCCCAATCCTTCACTTCTCCCTTCTCTCTCCCCCTCTCCCCTTTCCCCAACCATATCCCTACCCTCACCCCCATGCTCCCAACTTTTGCCTGGCGATCTTGTCTGCTTCCAATTTCCAAGAGGATCTATATATGTTTTTCTTTGGGTTCACCTTGTTATTTTGCTTCTCTAGGTTTGTGAACTATATGCTCAATGTCCCTTTTTTATGGCTAGAGCCCACTAATGAGTGAGTACATACCATATTCATCTTTTTGGGTCTGGGTTATTTCACTCAGTATAATGTTTTATGGGGATTGCGTTGAATTTATAGATTGCCTTTGGTAGAATTGCCATTTTTACTATGTTGATCCTACCAATCCAAGAGCATGGAAGATCCTTCCATTTTCTGGTGTCCTCTTCAATTTCTTTCTTCAAAGCCTTAAAGTTCTTGTCAAATAGATCTTTCACTTCCTTGGTTAGTGTTACCCCAAGATACCCTATTCTATTTGTGGCTATTGTGAAAGGTGAAGTTTCTCTGATTTCCCTCTCTGCTTCTTTATCCTTTGTGTATAGAGGGCTACCTATTTTTTTTAGTTGATCTTGTATCCTGCCACATCACTGAAGGTATTTATTAGCTGTAGGAGTTCTTTGGTAGAGTTTTTGGGGTCAATGATGTACACTATCTTATCATCTGCAAATAACGAAAGTTTGACTTCTTCCTTTCCAATTCGGATCCCTTTGATTTCCTTATGTTTGTTGTCTTATTCCTATTGCTAGAACTTCAAGCACTATGTTGAAGAGATAAGGAGATAGTGGACAGCCTTGTCTTGTTCCTGATTTTAGTATAATTGCTTTGAGTTTCTCTCCATTTAATTTGATGTTAGCTGCTGGCTTGCTGTATATAGCTTTTTATTATATTTAGATATGATACTTATATTCCTAATCTCTCCAAGACCTTTATCATAAAGGGGTGTTGAATTTTGTCAAATGCTTTTTCAGCATCTAATGAAATGATCATATGGTGTTTTTTCTTTCAGTTTATTTATATGTTGGATTACATTGATAGATTTTCATATGTTGAACCAGCCCTGCATCTCTGGGATGAAGCCTACTTGATCATAATGGTTAATTTTTTTGATGTGTTCTTGGATTCGGTTTCCCAGTATTTTATTTTTGCATCGATGTTCATGAGCGAGATTGGTCTGCAATTCTCTTTCTTGGTTGAGTCTTTGTGTGGTTTTGGTATCAGGGTAACTGTAGCTTCATAAAAAGAGTTTGGCAATGACTCTTCTGTTTCTATTATGTGAAACACATTAAGAAGTATAGGTATCAGCTCTTCTTGGAAGTTCTGGTAGAATTCCGCATTAAAACCATCCGGTCCTGTGCATTTTTTGGTTGGGAGGTTTTTGATGACAGCTTCTATTTCCTCATGATTTATAGGACTATTTAAATTGTTTACCTGGTCTTGATTTAATTTTGGTATATGGTACTTATCTAAAAAAAGTCCATTTCTTTTACATTTTCCAACTTTTTGGCATACAGGTTTTATAGTAAGACATAATGATTCTCTGAATTTTCTCAGTATTTGTTGTTATGTCTCCTTTTTCATTTCTGATTTTGTTAATTTGTGTGTTCTCTCTCTGCCTTTTGATTAGCTTGGATAGGGGTTTGTCAGTCTTGTTGTTTTTCTCCTAGGACCAACTTTTTGTTTGATTGATTCTTTGGATTGTTTTCTGTGTTTCTATTTTGTTGATTTCAGCCCTCAGTTTGATTATTTCCAGTCTTCTCCTCCTCCTGGGTGAGTCTGCTTCTCTTTTTCTGGAGCTTTCAGCTGTGCTGTTAAGTCTCTAATGGGATCTTTCTCTATTTTTTTTTTTTTTGTGGGCACTTAGTGCTATGAACTTTCCTCTTAGCACTGCTTTCATAGTGTCCCATAGGTTTGGGTATGTTGTGTCTTTATTTTCTTTGAACTCAAGGAAGATTTTAGTTTCTTTCTTTATTTCTTTTCTGACCAAGGGGCAGCTCAGTAGATGACTGTTTGCTCAGTTTTCATGAGTTGGTAGGCTTTCTGGGGTAGAATTGTTGTTAAATTCTAACTTTATTACATGGTGATCTGATAAGACTCAGGTGGCTACTAAATTTTTTTTCTATCGGTGGATGTTTGCTTTGTTACCGAGTATGTGATCAATTTTTGAGAAGGTTCCATGAGATGCTGAGAAGAAGGTATATTCTTTCCTATTTGGGTGGAATGTTCTATAGATGTCTGTTCAGTCCATTTGATTCATTACATCTGTTAGTTCTCTTATTTCTCTGTTAAGTTTCTCTCTGGTTGACCTGTCCATTGGTGAGAGAGGAGTGTTGAAATCTCCTACTATTAGTGTGTGGGGTTTGATGTGTGCTTTGAGTTCTAGTAATGTTTCTTTTACATATGTGGGTGCTTTTATATTAGGGGCATAGATATTCAGGATTGAGACTCCATCCTGATGAATTATTCCTGTTATGAGTATAAAGTGTCCTTCTCCATCTCTTCTGATTGATTTTAGTTTGAAGTCAGTTTTGTTAGATATTAGTATAGCCACACCCGCTTTTTTTCTTAGGTCCGTTTGATTGAAAAACCTTTTCCCAACCCTTTATTCTGAGGTAATGTCTGTCTTTGTGGTTGAAATGTGTTTCTTATAAACAGCAGAATGTTGGAACCTGTTTTCGTATCCATTCTCTTAACCTATGCCTTTTTATAGGTGAATTGAGTCCATTGATATTAAGAGATACTAATGACCAGTGGTTGTTAACTCTGGTTAGTTTTTTTTTTGTTTTTTTTTTGTTTTTTTTGGGTTTTTTTTTTTTTTGGTGGTAGAGTTTGTGTGTTTCCCTTCTTTGAGTTGTGCTGGTGGAGAGTTGTTAGATGTCTGTGTTATTATGGGTGTTGTTGGCTTCCTTGGATTGTGGGTTTCCTTCAAGTACTTTCTGTAAGGCTGGGTTTGTGGCTATGTATTGTTTAAATTTGTTTTTGTCCTGGAATATCTTGTTTTCTCCACCGATGGTGAGAGAAAGCTTTGCTGGGTATAGTAGTCTGGGCTTGCATCCATGGTCTCTTAGTGTCTGAAGCACATCTCTCCAAGACCTTCTGGCTTTCATGGCTTCCATAGAGAAACCAGGTGTAACTCTTATGGGTTTACCTTTATAGGTTACTTGACCTTTTTCCTTTGCAGCTCTTAATATTCTTTCTTTGTTCTGTATATTTTGTGTTTTGATTATTATATGGCAAGGGGATGTTTTTTGTTTTTTTTTTTTTTTTTGATCCAGTCTATTCAGTGTTCTGTATGCTCCTTGTACCTTCCTAGGAATATCCTTCTTTAGGTTGGGAAAGTTTTCTTCAATAATTTTGTTGAACATATTTTCTGGGCCTTTGAGCTGTAATTCTTCTCCTTCTTCCACTCCTATTATTCTTAGGTTTGGTCTTTTCATGGTGTTCCAGATTTCCTGGAGGTTTTTGTTAAGAATTTGTTGGATTTGCTGTTTTCTTTGATCAATGAGTTTATTTCCTCTATAGTATCTTCAGCTTCTGAGATTCTTTCTTCTATCTCTTGTATTCTGTTGGTTATACTTGTCTCTGTAGTTCCTGTTCGTTTACCCAGATTTTCCATATCCAGCCATCGCTTGGTTTGTGTTCTTTTCATTGCCTCCATTTCAATTTTCAAGTCATAAACTGTTTCCATTACCTGTTTGATTGCATTTTCTTGGGTATCTTTGAGGGATTTATTCATTTCTTCTAATTTTTTGTTAGTCTTCTCATCCATTTCTTTAAGGGAGTTTTTCACATCCTGTTTAATTTTCTTTATCACTTTCATAATGTTACGTTTAAAGTCGATTTCTTCTACTTCTTCTGGATTAGGGTGTTCAAGTCTTTTCTTGCATGTCTGCTGGATTCTGGTGTTATCATGATGGTTTTTCAGGTTGTTGGAGGAATTCTTGCATTGGCACCTGCCCATTTTTTCCTTCAAATGCAATCAGGAGAGTCTTGGTGGCAAAGTCCAATCTTTGCTGTGGCTAACTATGTACTTGGGGTTTTTCTTGGTCTGCCCTCTCTTAGGTCCCCTCAGCACTGGAGTTGGCTCTCAAATCCCTTCCATCTTGAAGTAGGCTGTGGTGGTAGATCTAAGGACCCCACGGATGGAAAGGAGTGCTTGGGGGCAAGATGGGATGGGATAAATAGAGAAAGCCAGTAGCATGGGAGAAGCCCAGTTCAATGGCCAAAAAGTTTAGGGGATTGGAGGGTGCTTGTACTCCATTCCCAGGGTGGTGGGCCGGCCAGGCAGGCACACACTTACCCCTCCAGATGGATCTCTTGGTACAGGAGCAGGGCCACTTGCTGACCAAGGACCTCACAGACAAAAGGGCAGGCTTGGTAGAAGCAGGCTTGGTGGAATATAGAAACCCTTTCAGCTGTAGCACTCACCATTGTGTCCCCAGACCCTCAGCCCCAAAGCAGGCTGAGTTGGGGGATCCTAAGACCCCGCAGATTGAAAGGGTTGCTTGGGGGCAAGCTGGGATACAAATATCTTCTTTTACATTCAGATCATCAGCATCTCTTTCTCATAGCAAAGTCCCTTTCTCTTTTGTGATTCTCTTATTCCTTTCCTCCATTTAATATTAAAGAACACTTGCTTTATAGACAGAGAGTTAGTTACTGAGCCATAGAACTAAAGCAGTTTCATGACGAACAGAAGTATATAAGCATCTGGAAGAATTTGGCATGTGATAAGATAGAACTAAGCAGGTGTAGCTCATGATACATGAATGTTTTTCCTTTTCTATCTGCTAGGATCACACCTAAACCTTGAAGAGAATATATCTAAAATTAGATTTGAAGAACAGAAAGAAGACAATAAAATGCCAAGTAAGAGTGCATTCCTAATCAAGTATAGAGAAATAATAAAAAAATATGTATCTTCTAGACAAAGAAAGTGCTCAGACATAAATAAAGAATAGAAAAATGGTAAGGGAATGACCTTATATGTCTTCTTAGGAAGTCTGGGGAGAAAGAGTAAAGTGCTTACCGTACAAGCATGATGGCTTGAGTTTGGAACCTTAGAATCAATGTAAAAAGTCAGGTGAATTAGACACTGTATCTGAAATGAGGTGAAACATTTATATCCATAGACAAACACAACTCTAAGCCTTGATTAAGTAAGCCTATATATACAGTGAATGGAAGTGAATACAGAGCCATTTGGCTACTCAAGATGCAGAGAATAAGGGGTGATTGAGTGCTGAACCCTACACAGTGCATTTTTTGCTGCACCCTCACCTGAAGGATAAAGGAACATTATGGAGCAATAGGCATAAAGAATATAAATATCAAAATGATGTGGGATTCTCCTCTGTATGCTGTGAATACCACTGGTTAATAAAGAATCTGTTTCGGCCAGTGAGTTAGCAGAATGGAACGAGGTGGGAAAACTAAACTGAATTCTGGGAGAAAGAAGGCAGAGTCAGGGAGACACATGTAGCCCTGCCAGAGACAGACGCCGGACAGAACTTCACCCAGTAAGCCACAGCCACGTGGTAATACACAGATGAATGGAGAGGGGTTAGTTTAAGATATAAGAGTGAACTAGAAATATGCTTAAGCTATTGGCCAAACAGTATTGCAAATAATATAGTTTCTGAGTAATACTTCGAGTCTGGGCAGCTGAGAACAAACCAGCGGCCTTCATACAACATCAGAAGATAGAGGGAAGACTGAAAAATGCCATATTCTGGCCATGCCACAGCCATAACAATTGTGGACTCAGGTGCTGCATTGAGCCTTTTAACTGTCAGGCAGATTTATTTGGGTTCTAGCCCTCTTCGATGAAATTGGGGAGCCCAACAGGCTCCATTAGATAACTCAAACTTCAGTTGCAGGGACAGCTTTAGCTAATCACTGTGGGTTACAAAACAGCACAAAATGACAAGAATTGAGGAAAGGGGCTAGTAGGGAGGAGACTTGACTAAATTATAAACGTAATAAGGTAAGGAGTTATATATTTATAAAATTGCTAAAGAATGGACTTAATTTTCAAGAATAAAAGATGAAAAGCAATTTAAAAAGGCAGGCAGTGTCAACCTTTGACCTCTACATATATTCACATACCCTCCACATACACATACAACAAAGGTACATGCTTTACTTAGAGGATAACACAGCCAAAAATTCCTTCTTCAGCCGAAATGTAAAATTGTGAGGTCGGTTTGAACAGCTCTCACTGACAATGCAAAGAGAGGCGAAAAGCACCTGGAGAAAGCGAACAATGAAGAACGCAGTCATCGCTGAGTTGGTCACAAGAGAAGAAACATGCTCCTCAGATAGGAAGTCAATGGAAACACTGCGGTCTGACTCTGAAATGGAGAGTGACATTTCCCTACCACCCTTGCTTTCCCCCACTACAACCCAATTCTACCTGATCGCGGAGGGGAATAAAGGTCCCTCCTTCTGAAAATGTAGTCAGCAGATGGGGTAGTGGTTCTGAAAAGGGCTAAGTACTGTTATTATGAAGATGCCCTTTGGTAAAGCTGACTTCCAGCTATTGAAATTCTACTAGAGTAATGAGGCTACAGAGGAAGAGAGATTTATCAGCAATTAGAAGAAAACAGTAATTAGAATCTTAGGATGAAGTCCAAATGAGAGGCTCTCTAGGAAACAGGTAAAAAAAATACACAAGGTGAGACTCATAGAAAGAATCTTCCTTGAGTTCCTTGTATAGGACAAAACACACAACGATTACAGGGATGGGGTTTTGAAAGTCTGATTCTTCAAAGGTCATGGGCTAAGAGGCGTCAAAGAAGGATGTTCCCAGCCATCTACAGGGCAGCAGAGGCCAGGAACTTTCAGCACTGTTTCTGGTATCCAAAGGGACATGAGAGAATCCCTCTGCCTTGCAGACATTCCTCAGGGGCAGCCTGTGAGTATGATGTGCTGGTTCTCCTCTTGTGTTGCTTGGAATCTTCCTACTGCTTCTGTCATTCTGTCAGCCAACCCTTGAAGTTAAGTCTGCATGTTCCAAACAACCCCACAGCCTACAAAACAAAAGTGTTTGATAATTCTACTCTACTTGTTTTTCAAAACTCTATGGCATCCGCTGGTCTAAAAACAGATTGACAGTAAACTATAAACAATTTGGCAGTGCCCTTCTTCCCTATTGTCTCATAGTCCGGTTTTATGTTTTCTATGAAAAGTAAAATACATTTCTCTAATCACCTTTGATTCCCTTTCTGCCTCTGAAACAAGACTTTTTCTTTAAGTGGGCACCTGGGCATGAACGGCTAGCACATTGAACCAGTCAGAGAGAATGAAAGAAACACTAATGGGATTTTTCAGAATAATAAAAAAAATATCTATAATGAAATGGATGTGATGAAAGGAGGGAAAATAAGAGTCACCTTCTTAGAAATAAATCATCCTTAACTCTCCAGGTGCCTCTGGGCTGAATTTAATAACTAGTTCAAAGCAGAATTGCTGAAATTCTCTGTCTACATTCAGAGTATTGACTGTTTTGTTTGGTGATTCTCTGCACTGAATTGTGACTGAAACCTGTTTGTCTCACAGACGATAATATTAAAATCATAGATCTTCATACTGCCCCAGCTCTTTATACCAGACAAAACAATCATGGTCTGTACCACGAACAAAAACTTTTGTTGATTAGATATTTTTAATATTTTAACTTAGAAGAAAATAAACGAGGACTAGGAAAAAGGGGATGATACAGTATAAATAATTATGGAAGAATACCCTGTCACACATGATTTATTTTTCAGTTTTCTGAAATGATATCTGTTTTGCCTATCTCTCACATAATGTTATGATCTGAACTGTACCCCCTTCAACATTACCAACACCATGCAAAATACTTTTGCTGGATTTTTATAGTCTAACAATAGCACTGAATAATGATTTATTGGTAACATCTAAATTGAATGTCTGTCTAGACTCTCACTATCTTCTGACTATATACATCCCTGCACTCCTAGCATGAATGTCTCCCGAGTGCCTCAAAGTCAATTTGAACTAATTTTCCCTCCTTAGTAAACAGTATTGACCAAATGGATAAGAAAATATGAAGTTCCTTATCCGTGTTTTCCTTCATTATTTGTTTTAGAGTGTTAGCAGCCAAATGCTGTGTCCTTAACTTCTTCGGTGCAGGATTTCCTTCTGCCTCTGACCTCACTCTCTGCCATCACTTTTCTGGTTGTTGTTGTTATGCACCAGACTTGTTTATAGGTATAGGAGCAACCTAGAAACTGGAAAACAAGCAAAACTTTGCACATGGCTGTTAGAAGTTTGAAAAACAAACAAACTAACCTAGAGCCATGTCAATACATGTTTTAAATTTTAGTGGAAATTAAACATCTGTGTTTAAGTTTTTAGATTCACATTTTAAAATTTTTTAAGCTTCATTTTACATTCCATCTATAATTCCCCCACCCGGCCTCCCACCACCCTCCCTCTCCACCCATCCCCCAACTCCCCCTGGCCCACCCCAATCTACTCTTCCCAAAGGGTAAGAGCTCCCATGGGAAGTCAACAGAGTCTGGCACTTCAAATTGGGGCTGGACTAAGCCCTTCCCCCCCGCATTAAGGCTGAACATGTCATCTGACCATAGGGAATGAACTCCAATAAGTTAACTCAAGCACCAAGGACAGATCCTGGTCCTACTGCCAGGTGCCTCACAGATAGTCCAAGCTTCTCCACTGTCTCCCACATATGGAGGGCCTAGTTTGGTCCCATGAAGGCTCAACAGCTATCAGTCTAGAGTTCCTGAGTTTCCACGAGCTTGGTTCAGCTGTCTCTGTAGATTTCTCCATCATGATCTTGGCCTCATTCGCGCATATATTTTCTCCTCCCTCTCTTTTATTAGTTTCCTGGACCTCAGTCTGGTGCCTGGTTGTGGATCTCTGCATCTGGTTCTGTCAATTGCTGGAAGAAGGTCTATGATGATAGTTGGGGTCTTAGAGAGTTTCCGTGGCACCGGGTTTTTCCCTAACTCCATACTGGTTCTTTCTATCAAGATCTCTCTTTCACTGTTTTGCTTTTGCCTGTGGCATTTTTGATGTTTCCTATTCCATCCCCAATCTGACTACTTCTGCAAAAGTCAAAGACCAAATACAAATGATTCTCTACCATTTTTACTGTATCTCGGATCTCTAGTCAGTGCCTCTATAGATTGATTAATTAATATGTTTGTTTATTTATTCTCACTGAAGCATATTTTTTTAATTTTTAGACCCTCTATTTTCATGTTATGGACAATTTATTTTTGTAATATTGACTCTGTAATGCTTTAATGCATTTCATTTTTATTTGCATTGTTATTTTTCATATTTTTCAGAATCATAATGTTTGCTTCTATTGGACTGGAAGTGTGAGGTTAAGACAAAATCTTACACTATAGCCCAGGCTAGCACAGAACTTACTATAAAGCCCAGGCTAGCCTTAAAATCATGGAAGTCCCTCCACCTTTAGTTTCCTCACTGCTGGGAATAGAGGCATATATTACTAAGCCTAACTTTCTACTGGATTTAACAAGGGATTTTCTATGATGTTCATCAGAATTTTCTCAACTTTCTCTGCTTTTTTATGCATTTTGCTAATTGTCATCACATTGTCACTTTAGATTTCAGACCATATGTCACCTTAAAAAAAAAAAACAGCTTTCTCTCAGGAAACAAGTTCAATTTTTCTTGCCTTATCTTGAAAAAAAAATGCTCTGGCCTATTTTTCTTAGAGAGTAGCAAAGTATAGATGATGTGTGTTATACACATTCTGCAATTTATATGCAAGTATTAAGGCCTAAGAGTAATGAGACAAACTTGAATTAAAGTGGGAGAAAAGCACTGTTAGATATTAACACTCATGATAATCATTTCTATTTATTTCTCATTTGTAGAGATAAACAAATCTGCCACTCAAGCAGTTTTCTATGTGTACTGAAACTTGGATTTTGCAGAAAGACAGGAAAATGTCATTCTATTAATAAGTGGCTCTAGGTAAATTGCATATCAGCAGGGGAAATTCCTGAATCACTAAAATAAAGTTTTAATGGAGTACAAACTTTGATATGGTGATGACAACAAACAAGAGACATGTTATAGTAGAAAGCATATTGTTTTCATTCATAGTGTAGAAATAAGTAAGCACAGAAGACATGTTTTAAAATTTGTATATAAAAATTAAAAATTCATTTTTATAAGCCTCCCCATTAATTGAATGTAAACAGAAATAATTAGAAGAAATGTATATTTGTTTTCTGTATAAGAATATATATATATATATATAGATGACAGATATAATGGTAACAAATGGAATCTTCAAAACACTCATTTAAAATACATAATGAATTCTTACAAATTAATATGTGAAAAGAAAACTCACAATCATAAAGATTGAACATTTTTATTCTTTAAAATATGATTTCAAGTGACAATTTACTATTTGACTTTAATCGCTAGATGAGTAGAGCTATAGCCAACTAAACAGCACTACATTCCAACTAGAATGTTTTAGGAAAAAGAAAACAAATGGCCACAGGAAGGATAAAGTGTAGAAGATCTCATTCTCTTGATCATTAATGCCAAGATCACAGTTTGCCAGGTTATTTTGGAAAGCTGTTTACCATTAAAGACTGAGCTCAAGCAAATACTATGGCCGACCAGCGCCTTTCTCAATATGTTCTGAACAGACACGACATCAGATAGAAACTGAATTATATACAGAACATTCAACTGAGCCATTTCCACTAAATCCACAATAAAGACAACAGAAAAGCTTGCCACCAATAGGAAGAAGAATAAATTGTGGTTTGTTTATGGAATATACTGCTGGAAATTAATCAAAGTAGCCAGATCATTGCTGATAAAAACAAAAATTAATTCCATAATATGCTACATAAGATATAAAATAATAAATTATTTCATTTACATTAATTTTTAAACCGTACAGTTTTAGAAATAAGATGTGAAAAATGAGTACGGTCCTCAGTGTGAATACTCTAACGTATTCCAGGGAGTTTTTTTTTTTTTTAATCAAAGAACTAAGGATATGTTTAACAGACTGTTGTTGAATTTTGTCACATCTTCTTTAGTTTATTAATTATCTAGTACCTTAATGAGATAAAGATACAAGTTGGTTTTATATTAAGTCAGCTTCCAGTGTAGAACTCATGGTTCTGTTCTTATGATATAGTCATAGCAGCTAACTTTTTTTCTAATTTTACTTTTGTTAAATTCTTTTCATATTTTAGTGACTATTTTTTTAAATAGGACTAGATTTGTTAAGGGAAAGCACTCTCAAAAATAGGAGTGTGCTACTCAACGAAGAGACAGTCGTCAAAGGCCTCATTATAGCCTTTTATGAATAAAATAAAATATTGCTCCTTTTTATTTATCTGAAAAAAAAGTTGTATTATATCTTTTTAAATGTGAGGAGTCAATTGTCAGTACAGCAAGTTTACAAGACTTATTGTATATGTGTTGTTATGCCTAGATCTCAGAGACCACCAAAAGACCACCACAGATACCAAATCCCATAAGTTAAGGCAAAGAACCTTTATTCAAGTTCAAACTAGGACTTTCTATTTGTCTAATACATTGGTATGATCAGAGAGCATCGAACTCAGTTGAGGCGAGATTTTTATCATAGCAGATTGAGATGAGGGATTTCTAAGGTTCAGGACCCGTGGTTGGCTGGCATTTGTCTAGGGGTGTCTTGGTGAAAGGGGATGGGTGTGTGCTGGGCTAAGAGACATCAGATGATCCTATCTACAGTGGTTAGAACTTTGGGACTTTCCTTCGGAATGCTAGGTACTTTTCCCTTGAAGTCTATTCCTGGATGGTACCTGGGAGGTCTCAGTTTGTGGTAATTCCTGGAACCAGGTGTTGCCTTAGGGTAATCTGAAACTCAGGCTTCTATTGAGCTTGCCAAGGCTGGGTCCTCTGTGTATGTGTGTGTGTATGTGTGTGCGTGAGTACCTAGGTGTGTACGTGTGTGTGCAGAAATCTCTAGTGAGTCATCCTCATCTTCCATCTTATTGAGGAAGAGTCTTTTGTTTCTCCTGCTACACTGTATACTCCAGAAAAACTGGCGTAAGAACTTCCAAGAGATTCTTTAAAACTGCTTTAGGCTATAAATTCATACCACCACATCTGAGTTTTTAACATGGGTTTCTGGCATCAAAGAACTAGTTGGAGTCAAATTTTCTTGCTACTGTAATTTCTCTCTATACAGTTTTTTTTTTTTATTATTCAGCTTCTACCTTCTGGGGCTTTATTGATCCTTTTTCAATCTTCCCATAACTGCTTTCGTGCACTTTGCTGGTTTTGGAAATTTCTCTATCAAGATCTTTCCAAATATTTTTGTCCCACTTCCCGTGTCCTTTCCCCTTCAGATCCAATTGTATCCTTTACATCTTTCCGACCTGTTTCCCGCTTCTGTTATCTATCTTCAAAATCCCATTCACCCTTGATTCATTCTGGTTATCTTCTACAATTCTAGGTTCAGGATGACAATATTTTGTTTTGATTGTACTTATTCTATTAAAAGTAATACACCTATTGAGATTTTAGTTTTATTTTATTTGTGTAAGTATGTGTGTGAGAGGAGAGAGAGAAGGAGAGATTGTGTGTGTGTGTGTGTGTGTGTGTGTGTGTGTGTGTGCAGATGTATGTGTGTGTACTCGCCTGTGCATGCTTATCTGTGCATGCTTATATGGAGATGAAGGATCGATGTCTTCATTTTTATTTTATTAGTTGACACAAGGTCTCTTATTTCAGATAGATGCCCTCTCATTTGCCATTTCAGCTAGTACCCCCCCATCCCCAGGATTAATTTTTGCCTGTCTGCCCTATGAAGGGGCTACAGATGCTCGCATGTTTTGCCTTCCAGTGGGGTCTGAGATCCAAACTCAGATCTTCATTATTGTATATTGCCATGCACAAAATCATCCCCTCAGTGTTCGAGTTCTTAATGCTAATTGTCAGGTACTTCATTTATTAAAATGCTCTTTTCTTTTGCATAAATAATTCCTGTGAGCTAATTCTCTTAGACTTAAGTTCAGTCTAAATGTAGTAACCATGGTTATTTTTGAATTGGTGTTCTAATCATTCAAATGGTTGGAATGATAGATTCCATTGCTTATTTCACTGGCTTTCAATCATTCTGTTTTGTTTTTTAGTTTTAACCTGGTCCGTTAGTTAGAATAGTGGATGATGTATAAGAAAATTCCCAGTGGTAATCTGGTGTGATGCTTCACATGTTTTTCTCCAGAGAGGGCTTTTGTGAATTCTTCACAGCAGTTAGATCAGACGCAGATCATTTTAATCTAAGAGTATAATGAGAATATTTAATTTAATGTCCAGTTTTGTTACCATGAAGTTATATCATTTAATAACACACAAATACATATACACAAAACCAAAAACAGAAACCCACAGATTTAAACCCACAATATTTCCTGTGTTTATTGTACCTTCCCCCTTAAAGGTCCATAATTATATTTGTTTACTTTTAGTTTCAAAACAATTTAACTATCTCAACCTTTGCTCATCTTTTTAACTTCTTACACACTATTTTCAGTTCTGCCATTGAAATCTTTAGCAACTGTTTCTAAATTCACACTGCTTCAAAGAGTAAGACATACAGTATTAAATATGTGCTTCAAATCTCCAGACTCCCCTCAGATATTTGCTGGTCATAATTTGGATGTATAAGACAATAGAGAAAAAAAGACTTTCAAGCTTCATCCAGTGGGTTTTATTTTTGGTAAAAAAATTACATTTATTTTATTTTGCTTATTTATGTATTGGTTATATGAGACTTGGATTCTCTGTGTAATAGATCTGACTGTCCTGGACCTCATTTTGTAGACCAGGCTGGCATTAAAGTGACAAAGACCTGCCGGCCTCTGCCACCCTGAGTGCTGGGATTAAAGCCACTACCAGAGCTGGTTAAAATTACATTTTTATTAATCATGTTTGTCCCCACTTCCTCTTAAGATATTCAGTTATCAGCTTCGGAGAGAAAATAGTTGGGGGAAATCACATCTGAACTGAATGTGTGTTGACTTTCATTCTTATCAATTCCCTTGAATTTTACAATATAACAATTGCTTTCAAAATATTTACATTATATCAGTTATTACAGATAATTTATAAAGCATGAAAGGGCTTGGGATGATATGCAAACACTGTGCTACTTTTTATTTTTAAAATCCAACCCTTTACTCGTCCTTAATGTATCTAAAATATTCTACTGAACAATTGATAAAGAGAATTCAGACCAAATAAACTGTAATTAAGGTACTATGTTTTTTATGTTCATCACTGTATCATATAGTATTTTACCAACATATTTACAAACTCATATTTTCCATTCTAAATTATCCCATCACATACTTCACTCATGTGCAGTTTTATGTAAAATACTGGAGCATCTGAAGATATGGTATTCTTGGGGGTCCTATAAACAAAAAAAAAAGATATTCAGTTATGTTGGAAATTTGAATTGATCAAACAAACAACCTAAAAAATCATCTCAGTCACACTAAGGGTAGAAAAAAATTATTGAAGTATATGAGCCTGTATTTGCATTTAGGAAGAGTAGTGTACTCTGTGATCAATATGTAATACTTTTTCAGAGTCCAAGGAATAGAACAAGTGGGAAATTTTACATTATATATTACTTGTAAATTCATTTTTTATTCTTCCTTTTTATTGTTTTTATTGTGCTCTACATTTTTCTCCTCCCCTCTCCCCTTCTACCCTCTCTTGTGTCCACCATGCTCCCAATTTACTCAGGAGATCTTATCTTTTTCTCCTTCCTATGTAGATCCATATGTGTCTCTCTTAGGGTCCTCTTTGTTGTCTAGGATCTCTGGGGTTGCTTTTGTGTACCAGCTTCTTAGGCACCCAGTGAAATCAGTCCTATCGAACATATCTCAGAGGAAATTCTCTTACTTTGGTACAGTCTCTTTCTCTTCAGTATTGTTATGAATAACTAGATAGATTCTGAAAACTTAATGATTTCAAAGGATTCACCCAACCAGCCTAGATGTCTTCTGAAGAGGATTTATTTAATTTATCAATGCTATAAATGGAAGTAGCTGTTCAGTTTCTAGTATGTACTTACATTTTCAGTCTATTTGGATTAATAATTGGATATTTGACATCTCAATTTATTGGCATAGACCTTGACTTTTCTGGCTATTTGGAAAAGGACTATTTCTGAAAGATAGGGTCAAATATAGTTTTTCAAATGTACATTTGTGGCTAGCCATATACATATTTGTGAACCATATCATATTGATATATGGCAGTAGTAACTGGGCTTTAGTCTACATTATGAGTAAAATTTGTCAATTGAAAATTGACTCAAAGTCTATTATAAATTGAAGAAAGTCCACCTGCACTTGACACAGAAATCAAAATGTCTTGATGATTTTCTAATGGCTCTTTTTTATAATTAGAGAGATTTAGAATAATTTTACCAGTGTATTCAAACATCTTAGACATGGTGTTCTATAAGAAGAGGAAAAAATGGTTTAAGAAAACTGTCATTTCCACTGAAGAAGAAATGATTGTGTGTGTGTGTGTGTGTGTTTGTGTGTGTGCGTGCGCGCAGGCATGCAAATACAATAGCTTTTCTTTCAAAGCATGTCTCTATTTTATAGAATTCATCTGGTTGCTAAATTGATACATGCACAATAGTCTCAATTTTGCATTTCTCCAGAGTGTTATAATTTGATGGGCGTGATACTCAAAGATTACATAATATACAAAGTAATCTTTTTTAAAGTATGCTCCTCAGCTTCTTCTCAGTAAGAAAGTGCATAGTGAGAAAACGTTTCTGGGGAGATAAGATGACAAGTCAAAAGAGAGAATTTGCCAAACTAGAGTAAAAAAATCAAAGCAAGGTGGTATTCCAATCATTTTAAAAGGTCCATTCACTTTTCTATTCTACCTCTTTCTCCTGTTTTTGAAGGCAGGCCACACTAAACAACCAGAATTATTCAGACCTCCCAAGATTGGATCTCTTCCAGTATCTACAGGATTGCAGTCTTCCAACAAAGTGAAAGCAGAATAGAGATAGGAGATAAAAAGTAACTTTCTGCTACTGTGTAAAACTGACATAAATTTTTAGTATAAGGGATATTCCTCTATGATATTGTACCCAATGAAGGTTAGGAATCTGAAGGGATGAAATATTACATCCTTTGTTTGGGATAAGATATTTTTAAAAAGGCTGAAATCTGATGTGTGATGTCCTTCTGTATATGTGTTGCTTTTATTGGTTAATGAATAAAGCTACTTTGGCCTGTGGCAGGGTAGAATATAGCCAGGCAGGAAGAGATAGAGAGAGAGAGTAGGCAGAGTCAGAGAGATGCCATGTAGCTGCTGAAGAAGGATGCCAGAACTTTACAGCCTTGTGACGACACACAGATTAATAGAAATGGGTTAATTTAAAATGTAAGCACTAGCTAAGAATACGCCTAACCTATTGGAGAAACAGTGTTGTAATTAATATAGTTTCTGTGTGATTATTTGGGTCTGGGTGGCTGAGAACAAAAAAGCAGTCTCCATCTACAGAAATCAAATGACAGACAAGTTGCATTCCTACTGGAAGTTTTGATGAGAAAGAGACCTTCATGAAAAGAAATACCAATGGTTTCCAAAATTTGAGAACATCTCTGGCTAATAACCAGAAAAGAGGCAAAAACTCAAGCTCTCATTCAAAAGGAAGTGAGTTCATGCCAAACTAGAATGTTCTCGAAAGCAGATTCGTCATAAAGCTTCTAGGTTGGGTTGAAAATGGGGAGGGAGAAAATCCTATGTGGTAGTAGCATTCCCTGAGCAAGAATCTCAGATTGAACAAAAAAGAGAAAGTGAACGGAGCATCAGGACTTGTTTCTTGCTGCCCACTGATAATAGACTCATTGTGACCAGAAACCTCATGCCCTGCCTTGACATCTTCAAACTCTGAACCAAAGTCAATTTTCCTTCCTTAACTGCTTCCTTCACAACTGCGAGAAAGGTAGATAAATTAGGGGTTCTTATCTGATAACTCACTGCTTCAGACCCCAGTTGCTTCAGCTTTAAAGAAAAGTTAGTACATATTATCTGTAGATTCCACAGAGAAATGGGCAAAGTCACCATAGAAATCATCTAACTTGAGAGACTTGGCAA
Organism: Ondatra zibethicus; assembly: GCA_004026605.1. Lineage (NCBI taxonomy): Eukaryota > Metazoa > Chordata > Mammalia > Rodentia > Cricetidae > Ondatra > Ondatra zibethicus. Next base: position 57,292 of record PVIU01002536.1, on the reverse strand, counting down.
ATTTCACCACTTTACTTCTTTGTCATGATTGTTGTGCTATAGATCTTAAAATCCTCTTCTCTTGTCTATTATAAATCGTATAAAATAGGAGTATCTGAAACCCCCAAAACTCAGAGATGACTTGACTTTTGGTTGATAACCTCACCTTTTTCTCAACAATCCAACACTTAGCTTCTTGTTACAAATAAAGGATTCATTACTGTTTAGTGTGTATTTCTAAGACTTTTATTTAAAACTACTATACCATTCCATGCTTTTTCCTTTTGTTTAGAAGTTTTAAGCTTTCTTAACCCTGCACATGGGGGAAACAGGAATATTGCCGGAAGAATACCCAACCACCAGTAGACTCCCACTATTAATAAAATATCCAAAATATCTTTTTGAAGGCTATTTGTAAAAGATTTGGCAGGATGATTATTACATGTGGGTAGCATACCAGCTTCTATAATAATTATGTGGGTTGTGAAAGATTCTGAGAACTAAAGTTGAGTTGCAGCCCAATGAATGTATTCATTAACCTTAATAGCACCAGGTAAAGAAAGGAGTGGGCCATGTGGATGAATATCACTCACTCTCAGCCATATCATAAGACATACACAGTGTTATTGTCTTATCATCTGAATAGTAAGTGGATGTGACACCTTAAATGAAATCTACATGCTAGATGTTTATCATTTAAAGCCTTATTCCTAATGAGTTACATTAATCTTATGGGGGTTGGGGAGGAGGGTGCTAACATTTGAACCCAGAGCACAGCAAATACTAGTATGTGGTTTATAACCTATCTCCCAACCCAATGATAAGTTACAGATAAACATTTATTGAATGTTTATATGCATCAACCATTAGAATTGATAATTAATTCTATGTAGGTGACTTGAAAAATTATAAATAAATATAGGTATGTCTAATGTGGTAATTTCATCACTAATAGAATGGTAATGTTGCCAGTGTGAAAGAGACGTCTGCCTTCCTAGCTCTTCATTCCATCTCCAGATTTCATATATTATTTACATAATAATTGTTTGGGAAATAAGTGAATGTAGTACTTTGGAAATGAGAAGGAAGTAACTTATAACTACAGGAGAAATTGACCAAAGTTTTAGTAAATTACATTCAAGCCATGTCTGTCTCTTTGGTGAATAAATTGGATTTATTCAACCAGGAAATATGCGAGGAATTGAGTGAATGGCACTTCCTGTGGTGGGAATTCCACACTCAATATATTAGAAAGGTAATAGTGCAAAGTATATGAGAAACTAGAGCAAATGTGCCTTGTATTAGTAGGCAGGATGTGTGTGGTCAGTCTCATTAGAGCTAGTATCACCCCCAACAAGCAGATCACTGATTCCAGCGAGCAAGAATAACCTTATGTCTAGAATTCTACCTTGCCCTTTCCCACGTCCCAAGTTTGGAAATTTGGTCAGATTTTAGCGACCATTTCTTCTGAAAATCGTCTCTATGGGGTCTGCATTTTTATTCTGGCATTCTGTCTCTTAGAACAGTATTTGAGATGATTTGTTTATGCTGTTTCCCATGACAGCATAGGGAGATGACTCTCGAGAACTCTATTGGGAAGAAATAAGTTGTAGTTTGAGTGTTCAACTGCTGAGGCATTATGTGTGATTAGCCTTCAACACAAATACATTAAAAGACTGCAAATGTAAGGTCTAGGAGTTTGCAAACATTTAGAATACAAATTGATTAAGGAATAATATTGGGAAGGCAGGATGAAAATGTAATTTTCATTAATTAATGATAAAGAGACTTGAAACCTAATGAGTTGCCTGTTTATGAGTCAATAGGATAAAAAGCAAAGGGGATGCTGATTCTGAAGGAAAAATGAATAAATTCCAGTGGATCAATGATGGTGATGCCCATTCAGGGAGGTCACACATAATGAGCTCATGATTTCCATTGGGTGCAGCCTGTGTTTTAACGACTAACACAGGAGAGGCACTCAAAACCCATACTGAATGAATGCTTTGTAAGGAGTACAACATTGATTCTATCACTAAATACACATAAATCCATTAGTTTAGTGCTGTATGTGTTTTTCTATTTTTGAGGGAAATAATAGCAATAATTTAAAACAAATATTGATTCTAAAAATGAGAAAAGGAAGGAATTATACTTTGAGCAAAAAAATAAAATTATTTAGCTCTTCTATGAAACATTAGATAATTTGTAATTATTTTTCTTCTTGAGTTTTAATTATTCTAGTGAGTATGTATCCCTTAAAAATTCTCTATGGTTTTGCTAAATAAATTGTGATGGCAAATCTAATTATTATAACACCTGCAGTGATTTTATAAAATTTGTCTGATGTTATGTATGTATGCATACATATATAATATGATGACTTTGTTATGCATATATGTAAATTTATAGACATGATTATATGTGACATATAATAAATTACAAATAATTTAATGCAATCCATGAAGAATATTTCTAATGTTGGGGTACTTATAAGGCTAAATTATATAATGGCATTTCTAAATACATGAACCTTTTCTTGTGGGTTATTAAAACTACTTAATTTGTTAGTCTGGATTATAGAAATTTTTAAAATAATCTTTAAAAGAAAACAGACTTCCATGAATTGTCAATTATGAGAAAATAATGAAAAAGATTTGAGAGGAAGAAAGAAAGGCATATTGTTGAGTAGAAGTGTATGTAGAATACAGAATATAATCTTTTCAGAACATAATCTTGGGAAGAGAATGAAAGTGAAATATTGTAGAATATGTTTTTAAGTTGTTTTCAGGAAAGAAATAAAGTAATATAAGAAGTTGGTAAGAGAGTTCACCAGTTAATATCACATGCTTCTTTCAGAGTATCTGACTTTGGTTCCCAGTTTCACATCACACAATTCACAAACTACCTATTACTCCAGACTCAGGTTATCCTATGCCCTCTTCTGCATTCCACCAACATCTACACTTACATGTTTATATGTACAAACACACCCACACACAAACACTCTCACACACACACTCATGCAAGTACACTTGGTCATGCACAATTACAAATAAAATGTATCTTAGGACGACAAACGATTTCAAATGTCTCCTGAGAAGGTTCTTTGAGAACGGGTGTGTATATATGGATATTTTCCCTTTGGGTAAAACTTGGTGTGTGAGTTAAGAAAGCTTTTCTTCCTTCTAATAACCAAGTCACTCTGCTATTGCAGCCAAAGCCAAACTAGAAGCAGCACTAGAACAAAAATCAATTAAAAGTGGCCATCAAGTCTCATTTTTTACTGCAATGTTCTACAAACTTGCTGAAAATTCTAAATTAGGAAACACTGACATTTTTCTAGGGGAAACACCTGTTTAAGTTGCTCTAAGTTTCTGATCACAATATTTTTTATCAACTAATAATTTTTATCAACTTGTTTAATGTGTGTTCCTGCTTAAGTATATTCTTTCTTAATACCAAGTTGATCACTATTATAAAATTTCCAGAGTTTTATCCATTGCTAAATGCAAGTCATATGATGTATGTATTTCCTATGTAAGTCACAGTTTCCCTGTTCTTAGGAACACCAGATCACATACAAGTTCTATTCTTGGGGCCATGTGAGAGGGCAAAGTCACCAACAAAATCTACATAAATGTGGAAATTATGAGAGTAAACCCAGTATGAGAAAGAGGCTTTCCTCTGTACGAACTGACATATCATTTAAGCTCTCATGTGAAAATCATGTCAGGACACTCTGATTTTCTTTCTCTGCATATTTGTGGATGTCTCAAAACTAAACCAACATCAAAACGGTATTGTAATTAAAGTGCAGAAAGTAGATGAATTTGCACAAATGTAATGGGAAAGGCTGAGACTTAAACCCTGGGCTTTGTGCACACTAGGCAAGGGTTCTGATGCTGAGCTATACCTCAGACCAGAGTTTGTAAATATGGATCATAAAAATCAACAGTCTCCTATATATTTTAAAAATGTGGAAAGGAAACTGGAATAGATTGTAAGTCATGGGCAAAATGCTCACTAGAGAGAAGAAAAAGAAATTAATTGGACAGATGGATGGACAGACATGCCGTAAGTCCGGAGAAGAGCCTAACGTGTGGCAGTTCCTTAGCTTTCTCTCCTTTTCCTCTTGCTGTGCTAAAACATGTATCACTGCAAGCATTAATGTGGCCCCAGCATGTTGAACACCATCTTATCAAAGCGATAGAAACCACTGGGTGGTAGGAAGGTAAGTTTCACTTTTACTTAACACGTGTTTTACTGCTTTTAGATTCTTTTTATCCCATGTTGGAAATGCTCTGTCGTTTTAGGCAGATCTGAAAGCTTGTTTGCACCAATCACAATAACCGATCAAGGATATCAAGCACCTTTCCACTGTAAAATATTCTTGAAACTTACCTGCTTGACATTCTTAATAAATTCAAAATGAACGAACCTGTTTGGGCTCGTGGTTATTGGGAATTTTCTGTTTCTTCACTAGCTCTTTGTTGTTTTGTGTTTTTACTCTACATTGGAAATATCTGGATCATAATGATTTTAAACTTCCAACAGGAGCTAACAAGGCCAATAACAATGCATCATCTTCTTCTAAATTGTTAAAAAGTAATTTGTATCCTAAACAAACAAAGAATGAAAGAACAAAGTTAAAGATGAGCAAATTAACATTCTTGATTCCAGATACTTTTCATCCATAGAAACACTATCCACAAGAGAGTTTATCAAGACCAGATTTTTGCAAACTCCATTAAATTCAATGAATGGATTGTGAAGCGCAAATTGAGCTCATTGTCATCTCACATTTTTATATAACATTCATAATCACAGTGTTACATAAGAGCAAGCTAACATTAACCAAGGAACAATTTGAATTCACATATCCATGGAGAAGGGGACCCTGCTTGAAAGACGAGCTTCCTGTCCTGTCTGCAGCTCGCCCATGCATCTCCTGGGTGCCAGAGAGCGCCACACTCTTTTCTCAGCAACAACAGAGGGAGGGATTGAGGTAAACAAGCCCACTTCACTTCAACTTGTCAGCTTTAAATAAAATCTTCTGGAGCTGAAAATGAGAAACTTGAGAGAAGATAATTGTGCGAAGTATTCAAATTCAACATTGGGACAGATTCACTGTTTTCCTTTGTGTTCCCTAATCTGCTACAAAAGTTTCTTAAAATTACTCCGTAGATAACTTTAATAAGATATCTTGTCTAAAGAGCCTTAGGAGAAGAGTTGGCTCTTTTTTTTCTTACTTCTTCTTCTCCCTTTCTGTTCTTTTGCCTTGGGAAAAAGCTCAGGTCATCATGGGTAACCTCTGTAATCCACTAATGATAACCTGTGACCTCTCCAGGAACTCCTAGTTATCAGTGTTTAAATCAGAAGTGATATGGCATATCATATTTTAAAATATTATTTCTTTGTTATGTCATTTGTTTTCTCATAACTGATTTTATAGCCAGATTATATTGGATACGAACATTTATTCAGTTAAAATAATAGAGATAATGTAAACAGTGGATTTTAATAAAAATCTTTGTTCTCCACTAGCTTCTCAAATTCAAACATCTTCCTTCTGTACAGTCAGCAAGAACCACTCCACTAACTCTCAGATCTCTCCACATTACTTCTTTGCTTCTTTGATGTTGTTTTTTTGAATTGTCATAATTTCCTGGAGCATATATTTCCTTAAAGAGAACGCCTATGTCTTCAAGAAAAGACAGCATCTCTTGGTGCAGAAGACAGCCATTACCAGTTGGGTGCTCCAGCAGACGAGAGGAACGACAAATCAAACACATCTAGCTGCTACAAGAAATACTTTTAATTTAAATGTCTTTTCTTCTGTTTTATTTCAATACTGTGTTTCCTTTATTTTCTACATAAACTTAGAATATTTTTCCTCCTTCTGTTCTGTTCTCTTAAGGTGAGAGTCCTGGTGGGATTGTGAGTTCAGGGGGTGTGTTCCCTCTCATGGTCATCAATATCTCATCTTTTAATTTCCTGAAGTCATGCAAATATAAAATTTCTAACATATGCTTAAATGCATTTGAGAAGTTTCATAGGCTGGCAAGGAGTGTAAGCACTGTAGTCTATAAATATTTCAGCATCAGACTATTAAAAATCAATGTTTTATAAGATGATTATGTGCAAGATATTTTAACTCTTATAATTTTGTATTTAAATTACAATAATATAATGCCATAGTGTGTCTTAATGAATATTGTGTATGTTTTGAAAATATTTCTTAATCTTACTTTATTTTTCTTTTAATGATTGCTGTAATGTAAATGAAAAAATACATTTAAAGTTGATTTGATTTAGTTGTTAAATTAACAGGAAAATTATGCATGTAAAATTGTGAAACTTACAGTGTATTTTGAAATCTGTAAAATTTCATTAAAAATGCTAGCTTTATGTCTATAATTCAAGGTAAGATTATTGCCTTCTGGCATCTGAAATCTAGATTTTCCATCATTTTATTGCCTTGCTTTTTACTCCTATCAGGCTGGTAGGTGACAGTCATCTCTGGCATAGAGTGCAGGGTTTTCATGAGTCCTGCAGTAGCCACTTTACAAAGTGGTATCTCAAACCAGAAAGATTTGTTTCCCTGGGATAGTTTTGCTCTAAGCTTACAGGATTGTTTCTGTTTGTGTTTCCCCAGTGACGGCTGGGCTGATAGGTATGACGTGACAGATGGGTACCAGCGAGAAGCTGTTGGAGGGATTACTATCAAGCTACAGTCTCCCGATGTCAAGTGGTTTGATGATTATTATCTGAAACTCCGGCCAGAAACAAACCTCAGAAACCCTTGGTTTCAAGAATTTTGGCAGCATCGCTTTCAGTGCCGGCTGGAAGGGTTTGCGCAGGAGAACAGCAAGTACAACAAGACTTGCAACAGTAAGCCGATTTATTGTTTCATTTAAAGTGGATCAGGCTAAGGCTCCAACTTGTGTGAATTGTGTCATGGGGATACTGGCTATCATTTGTTAGTGAGGAGACCTCTACCATAAATAGAGTGGGTATTGCCACTTAATGGTGATAAACAGGTTTTATTCTCACTAACAAAAACATATCTGAGCAAGTGTTTACTCTGTTGAGATTTAAAATAATTAAATTACCGCTATTTATAGCATTCAAAAAATTGAATGTGTTTCTGTACAGCATTGTGCTGGAAGCATCACATAAATTAGCCTGAGAGTGAAACAACTCGACATCTCTGAAGGCAGGGAAGCTGTTCTGTGCATTTCTATCACCTTGAACAGTTAGCAAGGTTATGGCACATAATCCTAAAGAATGAGGTCAAAGAGAAGGACTGCTTCCTACTTCCAAAACTAGACCAGAAATAGTAACTGGAAGTTTGGAGTGTGTAATTATACTGTTTTAAGAAACATAACCCCACTGAAGCCATTATTCAGTCATTAAGCAAGTATTTACAAGAGCTCAACAATGCGACATACCATTACTTTAGTTAAAAGGGTAATGAGATATGGAAGGCTTGTTCCTGTCTTCAAATTTTAGCATCTTATAAGCGAGGGAACACTGCTGAGAAAAACTGCAATTCCATGCAGCCAATGTTGTTAGTGATATATGGTTTAGGCAAAGGAATTGATTATATGTAGCACATCCTAAGATAGCCAGGCAGAGCTGAAATTAATATGCAAGTCAATTTTACCAAGATTTATTAAAATTGATGATGGATTTGTGGAGAATGACTTATCCCACATGTTGCAATAAGAACCAGGCATAAATTTGCAAAGAGACTGAATGTCTCAGTTGCTAGGCTACTTTCATTCATCTTGTGAGAACAGTAGTTTGTGTCAGCCTTTGCCACTGGAACTCAAGACAGTTCCAACCCACAGACAGGTTGCCATATCCCTGTATCAAAATAAGGAAAATTGTGAGCTAGTCAAGCAGTCTCTCATTTAGAGAACATCCATCCTGAGTTTTGCTATCAGTTCATTCTTTTCATGAAATGATGGAGTTAACAGGGGTGGTTTGTGCTTACTCTATCATTATTTGACAAAGAACATAGTCACCTTATATTGATCCTTATTCAGGTAATGAGAGGAGGGGAGGTGTGTTACCTAACGTTTCTATTGCTGTGATAAAACACCAGAACCATAAGAAACTCAGGGAGGAAAGAGTTTATTTAGCATATACTTCGATATCCTACATTGTGCAATAAGATATTAAAGTCCTTCGTCAAAGGAAACCAGGGCAGGAACTCAAGTCAGGAACCCTGTAGCAGCAACTGATGCAAAGACCATGGAGGAATGCTGCTTACTGTCTCGCTCAGCCTGATTGCTTACATACCCCAGGAACACCTGCCTAGGGATAGAATCATCCACAGCAAGCTGGGCCCTCCCACATCAATCTTCAATCTAGAATAAGCACCATAATCTTACCCACAGCCTAATCTGATGTGGGGGAACAGTTCCTCAAGTGAGATTCTCTCTTCCAAAATGACTGTAGTGTGTCAAACTGACCTAAAACTAGCCAGCACAGAAGGAAAGCTGGCGTGTAACACATAGCATTGGTCAATGAAACCCCCAAATTAAAGAAGCATGGACTAACAGTGTGTTTGCTTTTCTGCTATTCAGTTCCCTGCTGCTTCTTGCCTGGATGTGCAAAAGCTTATTTATTTTCTTTGTTTTGGGTTCTCATTTTCATGACTATGACTTTGGCAGAGTGGCAGACAGGGAGCATCGCTGTACAGTTACCTCCTGAGCCCGTTCCTTGAGCTTTCTAATCGCTCTAGTTTCTCTTTTTCCCTGAAAATATTCATTTCCCAATCAACTTCTTTTACCTTTTGCTGATTTTTATCCTATAACAACTTGAATATCAACATGGATCACCATTAGCTCTGTCACATTTCAGCATAATTTCTGACCCTGCAATTTTTGGAAATGCTCATCTTACATACACCTATTTTTGCAACTGCCCTACAGGACATCTCTCCTTTTTTCTAAGCTTTACTTCCTTTCTCAGCCCTTCCTCAAACCAAAATAAACATCTACCCATTTCATAAATAAGCTGTTTCATTCTTTGTGTTTATGCTGCATCTGCACTTAGAGGGCACTCGCTTTTTGAACTGAAAGTTGCTAATGTAGTTACTTTTTCAAACAAAGGTTTAATTACATGGGGAGCAATAGTCTCATCATCATCCACTTAGAAGCAGCTGCAGTCTCCAGAATTCTTTCCTGGTGTGTTGTAAAAACCCATCTTTTCATCAGCATGTAAACATTTTGTAGTCATCCTTCTACAGACTCCTTTATTTTTCAAGAATGCTTCCTTGTTTATCTTTCCTTTTTCAGATTCCTAGAAACTGAATCTATAGCAAATATTTAATAAACTTGATAAAACAATTATCATTTTATTTCTCTTAAATCCTGGAAGTATTCCAACACTAACCTCCCAGTCTGAAGATTGAAACCAAGTGGGCCATTGAAGGGGAACAGGTTGACCTTCTTTATAGGGTGTCTGGGTCTAAATCTAACTTTCTAGGACTGCCTCACACCCAAAGCCTGATTTAATAGCTGTCTCTAGTTACTTTAAGTATCAATGTGATAGTTCATGACTCATTCTAGTTTGTATTCACTCACAAGCCATGTGGCTAGTAAATTAAAAGTTCATGTTGACAATTACTGAAATCATAGGGTTTGGTGCTGTTATATGAGTCAATGATATGGAAAGTACAAATAATATCATTGATTATTTTACATTTAAAGTCCCCAAAGCTCTTGACACAGTTACTTTGTCACAGGGAGTCTTTTACTGCTCAGAAAGCAGTAGTAGCAGCAGCAGAAGTAGCAGCATCCACCCATAAGCCTTTACTGTATCTACTACATCAGGGATTATATATTCAAAACTATGTCTAGGAGCTAGAAATGTTTGCATTTATGTTACAGTGAGTTTCCAGCTAGAGCTACAGTCTTTAATAAATGTGTCTTGCAAGGGTTTAAGGTGAGTTACTTATGCCCATTATTCTGCATTTATCAGAATTATATGCCATTCTGTTGAGGGCTGAGCTGATCCAAGGCTTTTCCTGAGACCTTGATGTATGAGGAAGGAATGCAGTGGGTTGTCTAAAACCAGGAACATGATTGTCAGAACTAGTAAAGGGCTTAGGGTCAGAGCCCTAGGGGAGCTGTGACTTCAGATTCTGAGAGCACAGCTTGTCCCACCCTACAGGACTATGGTCATTAGTCCCAAGGTCACTGTGTGCCTGGTCTTTGATGTTCTTGAGAAACCTTATGTTCCCCTTGGGCAACATTGTCTGATTTAGCTTCTGTCTGACTTTGTCCCCTTGTATGATATTTTATACTAACTTTGTCTCATTTCTCTCCTGAAAATAGTATATAAGGTGCTGTACTTCTTAGCAAGCTTGCTTGGCATAAGCCATGAATTATGTAAGGCCAACCACCCCCCCCCCCGTTCTGTCTTTATCATCCCATCTCCTTACCACCTTCCTCTTAGGCATTGCCAAAGAAGAATGACCTAGGTTTAGGTCATGATTCCATCCTTTATTAACTTTTCAAAGTCTTCGTTAGTGATGTAGCTGTTGTTCAGAATATTTGAGTATCTCATAAGCTGAAAACATGACAGAAAATGAAAACTAGATTTTTAGGAGGAAGTGATTATCTGAGAGTAAGAGCTGCTAGAATTTAAGAACAGAATTATAAAAGCCAAATAAAATGAAACAAGTACCAAACTTAATACCCAGGTAATAGATTTCTCATTAAAGCCCCCGATAATAACATTTAAAGAAAAATAACCTGGAAGAATTCTTATTTTAAAAGCAGAGCTTAAAAAATAGGAGTAATTATGTATCCAATTATCTATCCTGGTGTTTGGTACATGCGGTTTTCCTTGATAAATGCCCATCGTCAAAAATTATTCACAGAAATGTCAAGTGAAAGCTATATATGTGGACATAGAAGCTATCCCCCAAGTAAAGAAGTGTCTAAGGACTGAAACTTGAATCCAATATGCATTTGAAACAGAGGGTGCAGAAACTTGAGTCAGTTGCTGGATGCAGAAGGTGTACTATATAAAAGAGTAGATTAAGACTCAGGACGCCTAGAGAGAAATTCAACCTGTAATCACTGAGAATAAAACACACACACACACATGCACACGCACACACACACACGCACACACAACTTAGCCTTTCCAAGGACTTGTTATTGATAGTAATAGGTTATACAGTAAGGGGCACTACTTGTTGTTAGGAATAATTCCTAACGCAAGTTCTCTGCCGACCCAAAATTCCCAATCAAGCCAAATCAAAACAAGCCAGATTAAGAGATGTCCAGGTTTAATGAGAGTTCTGCACTCTCGGGTGGCCCTGAGGGGAAACCAGAAAGCTGTGCAAACTCGACCACCAAGAGGAAGAAAAGGAAACCACGTGTTCCTCTTTTGGCAGTTCACTTAAATATTCTTGGGAGTGGTCCTGACCTCCCTCCCAGGGAGGGGTCAGGACCTGGCCTGCTGAGATTTGGAGTCCAGAGTGCTAACCCTCAGGGTCAGGGGGCTAGGACAGATGCAAGGGGCTGGAGCCTAAGCGCCCAACTTAACACTTGTAAACAGTGCCACTCTTGAGAACATAGAGGGAGCCAGATTCGATGTTAATATATTTTTTTGCTTGTACTGGTTGCTATAAATGTGTTTTTCCACAAAACCAGGGCAACTACATGGGATTGTCCTTTCCACAGCCTCCACGACTGGCCTACTGTTTGAACATCTTAGTAATTGCCAGTGGCCACAACCTTTAAAAAATTGTAGAGTATGGCTCCTAGACCAGATGGTTACTAAATAAAGGAGCTGTTGTCCCCTACAGCTGTGACATGACACTAAAACAACAGGACAACTGTCTATCAAAGGCAGGGTCACCAAGAAAATCATAATAAAAAGCTTGACTTGTTTAAAAGATAATTTTGCATTACTAAATTATAATTAAGTATTTGGAACATGAGGCAAATTTGAGGTGGGATGCAAAGAGAATGTATGATCTGGCATTTGACATCAAAGCATTTAAGTTCTACTCACATATTAAGTATACAGTATTAAAACAAGCAGAGTTCTACACGGCCTCAGAAAATACATACAGAGTTACTGTTATTTGTCACTCATTTTTTCCTAGATGCCAGAGCCGCATAGCACCAAACAAAATATATTAACACAGTTGCAATCACAGAACATTTATTCTTGTAAAGGGAGAAGAGAGCAAGACAGAACTAATGAGAAAATTGTTCATTTTATATCATATTATCATAGGACAAACATGAATCCCAGAAATAGGATTTATACTCTTGAGAGGATGTAGTTTTAGTAGAGTAGTCAACTGTGACTTTACTGGGAGAGCAGATTTGCATGAAGTCCAGAAGATGAGTGGATGATGCTGGCATCCACCAGGAAAAAGAAATCAGAGTCTAAAGAGGTGTGCAGCATCATACTTTAGGCAACAGTTGGAGGGCCGTGGAAGGAATAGAGTCGGGTGTGAGAAAAGAGTAAAAAGTGACAACAGAAGTTTTTCTGGTGCTTTGCGGGTGTTATATATTGAATCTGCTTTTACTCCAGAGAACTAAGAAGCCAGGATTTGAGCAAAGGAAGGACTTTAGAAGGCACCTCTTGTCATTTGCTTCAGGGTTGTTGTTGTTATTGTTTGCATTCTATTTTGATATCACCTTGATGATGCTTCACTTTCTCACAGACTGTCAGGTGATAAAGCTTTTACTTCAGTGCCTAACTTATATGGGAAGGATTCTGGACATATCTGCTTAGGAGCAATCACTGCCTTTCAGAGTATAGAAACAATGGAACGGGATTATGGGGGTGAAAGACTCAGGGAAGAGCAAAGGATAGACAACACTGTGAAAGAAAGAAAATTACATTGGAATCGAAGAGTCCATTATGAAAGGATTTGTGTTTGAACATGGTTAGTAACAGTGGAATTCTAGTCCACAAGCCACTTCACATTTCATTGGTTTTAGAAGTGTATCTTCCATGTTCAGAGATGGGAAGGGATTACATTGGTTGAAGTGGGAAAAAAGACAAAGAAACAGCGACAAAATGGAAACGTTATGGATGTTTGATGCGCAGCTGAAATGTCTGAGTTTGAGAATGAATTGCAATGCAAAGATGTTGAATATTTTTAAGCATGCCATTTTGGGATGCCATTAATGATGATCTGGTCATTATTTGAAGGAATTTCATCTTTTAAGAATTTTTCTTTAACCATTAAAACTAATGGAAATGTCTTTTTGGTGAAGAAAAGCTCTCAGATCCAGATACCAAATTCCTTCATGCATTATAGCAGTGGTGAGGCCAAGTTAGAATAGATACTCCATAAATTCATTCCTTTTTTTCTGATTTCATGGGAAAGCCTCATTTTCGAGCCTACCTTGCAGTACCTAACTAGTATTGGCCAACAGAATGTGCTGTGAAGTGATGTGCACCGTTTATAGACATGATACCTAAAAACTCACTAGAGATTCTAGACTCACACTCCTGCCCACATCCAGACGACTGAAAATAAGCATTCAGGAGAGCCAAAGTCATGTGATAGAAGTGTCACTTGGAAGACTCAAGAGCTTCACAGTTGGCCTCAAACTGTTATGTGAGCAAGAGATACACTTGTATTGGGTTAAGATGCAAGATGTTTGATGGTTGTCATAACAGCTTTTAATGACCAGGACTTGCTACCTTTCTGCTTTTCCCAGTGGATAACAATTACCATGCTTTTGTCAAGATGTGTAAATGCCAGTCAACGAGCAAAGTGACTATTAGAATTATAGGATCTATCAGTTACCATAGCAACTCCCCAGTGACTCACAATTTACTTCCTTTTGGAATATATCCATGATATTTAAGCTGTTTCTTCCAAAATATTGTACAGTTTAGTTAGAGGCTTCATGATTATCAGAACAGATACTAAACAGTCCCTGAACGGCATATGATTTATTTTCATTTATTGCATTATTGAAATGAATCCAGAGTGTTTATTAAATTTAAATTTGATAAAGAAAAGAATTAACTTTTTCTTTATCAAGTTATCCTTTTTTCAAAAGTCCATTAAACAAGATCATGAGCTAATTTTGAGAATAATGGGACAAAATTCATTTGCTAGTTGGTCTCTTCTTTCTGACATTTCTAATTCATCAACAGATATTTTAAATACAGAATTCATAGGAAGTAGACAGTGATTGAAATATTGGGGTGGGTAATGTAACTCAATCAGGAAATGATCACCAAATAAGCATGAAGGCATGAATTTGGTCTCTAGCATCCAAGTATACAGCAGGGTTGAAAGAATGAAGTGGTCAGAGGTTACTCTGATGGTTTCAAAAATAGGTAATGGATAACATTTTAGTAGAAAGTGGTGAAAATAGGGAAATGAATTAATTGGAAGGATGCTTCACAAGGAAAATAAGGTCTGCTAAAGTATTTCAAGTTTGAAGTTACAAAGGTGCATGTTTTTAGATAACTAGGAGAAATCAGAGGAAGATTGTAGTGTGGTGCAGTGATTAAAAAAAATACCTGTGTGAAATTACTGACTGCAAGTAGAAGACTAGAAACCTGTATGGAAACAATGAGAAACCAAAGAGAGTGGTTAATGGAGTCGACCCTAATGCATGTCTCAGATATCACTTCAGGAACAATTGAGTCCATTGGACCCAAAAGTTCTACCAATATAAGGTAAACTCACATATTATTAAATGTGGCTAGTTGACTGAAGCATGGTAGCAAAGTGTTTTCTGACAAGCCTTGGTATTTGAAAAGCTAGATTTATTATATAGGTCTTCAAATTACTACCTCTGTGATATGAGACAAGTTATCTGAAGTTTCATCCCTTAGATTCTTCAGTGGCAAATTTGGGATGACACTAAATCTCTACATCATAAAAAGCCCCTGAGAACATGCCATGAGCATTTAACATAGGATCTTAGCAGATGGCATAGGAGAGAAACGTCTGGCCACAGTACTGAATGAGGAGGTCCATGATAAAGTGTGGCTGGGTTTCAGCGAGAGCTCAGTTCTATCTCCTGGCATCTAGATGAGTTTTTCAGAGTTCTCACTTGTCAGAAGAGAAGGAGAAAAGGACCACATGTCTCTTCTAAAATAACCCTCTTGTGAAGGCCATGTCCTCATGGCTTCACCCAAACTCAACCACCTTCTCTAATTTGGGAGAGGACGCCATACCATGCCCTCTTAAATACTTAATACAATTCAATAAATTGTCACTATTAGGAATACTCCTTAACATTATCCTTTTCTCAAGAAATTTCACAGCACTAAGCATTCTCAAACTTAAGAGTACAGTCAAAAACTAAAATTCTGAAAAGAAAATAAGTTGCATTCTATAAAGAAAGAGAAATAAATAGAAATTATAAAGTCTCCATCAAAGAAGAAAAATTCTAAAAATGTTTGTGCACTTACAGACTATCTACAAACTTGCTACAACAAATGTTTCATGTTAGGAGATTATACATATTTTACTTTAATTGATGTGCTTGCTACGTTTATGTCAACTTGTCATAGACTACAGTCATCTTAGAGGAGGAAACCTCGATTGAGAAAATGCCTCCATAAGATCAGGCTGTGGTCAAACCTGTAGAGTATTTTTTTTTAATTTGTGATTGATGAGGAAGACTCAGTCAATTGAGGGTGGTGCCATCTCTGGGCTGATGGTCTTGAATTCTATAAGAAAGTGAGCTGAATAAGCCATGTAAGAAAAACCCCTACCATGGCCTCTGCATCATTTTCTGCCTCTGGGTTCATGCCCTGTCTGAGTTCCTGTTCTGGCTTGTTTCACTGATGGGATAAAATGTGAAAGTACATGTCCAAGAAACCCTTTTCTCTTCAACTTGCTTTTTGGTCATGGTGTTTTATTGCAGCAATAGAAACCCTAACTAAGACAATTGGTAAATGTTGTTCCCAAGGAGTACAAGTGAAATAAGAAAGCAGCAGTCAAGCTGTTTAATGGCCTAGTACAACATCCAAGTTATGGCAAAGTAACTCATAGCATGTAAAAGCTGACTTTAGTGGTGTGTTTCTGTGCCCTTTTGTAGCAGTGTAGTCTTGGCCACCATCAACTATTTCCGCTTCTGTTCTAACCTATAAAATTTGCTTTCAATTTATAGAGTTGTTGGCAGTACTAGCTAAGGAATATGTGCCTGAACATTTAATGTGAAGACACCTGGTTAGAAAGGAGCCATCTGCTCCACACCTGCTCTATTTTTGTGACATCTCTTGGTGCACTCTACCACAGCCTCTGAATTCCACCTGGATTTTCTCTATTGGTTTGGGCTATGGCACTAGGGAGTTATTACAGCCCTCTTTTCCCTAGCTAAAAGTCATCCCTTCTTTTCAAGGAAAGTATTTTGTTTTGTAAACATTCTTTTTATTAAAACCTCTTGTAGAACATCCCTTATAGATTATAGCGCCAAGGCATAAAATGCATGGTATATTAAATGCAATGTAAGTTAATGCAGACACACGTGAGTACTTAATAATTTTAATAATAATCTAAAATAGTGATCTTAGTAGAAGGGACACACTATCCCACTAGATACTCTTTTTGTAATAATACTTTGACTAGGTTCAAAGAGGGTATGTGGTACACCTTTGATAGAATGCAAAGACACTGGAGATTCAGACAGTGGGACACAGTGATGAGCATCCCTTTTATTTCCCTGCATTTCTATGTATAAAAGTGCTAAAGTAGGGCACATTCTCATCTGAGACCAAGTTTGGCTGTTTCATTCCTTCTTTTCTCAGCAAAATCAAGATAACAAACTCCCTTGCCTGGACATTAGAAAATGTGGCTCTCTGGATCTTGGGCATTTGAGCTATTTAATCTGCTTCTGGGAGACCTGCCAGATATTACTGGTGTAATATTTTAATCTGGGGAGAAGGGAATGAGTCCCTTTGATTTTGAATTTGTTTATTTCATTCCATTGATTATAGTTTGAATAGCAAATCAATTTATTATTTGAAACACAGGCATTGTTTGATAAAATTGTACCTATTAAATGAGCACTGAGAAATGGTGATTTATAATTTATTTCCCCAGCAGTAATATCTTCTAAGTGTTACTATACTAGGTGAGGTGGGAGGCATGACTAATTTCAGGAGTCCTAACAGAATAGATACACTTGACCACTTTATTGCATTTGTATTGCTGTAATAAAACATCATGACCAGAAGCAGCATATAGAAGGAAGAGTTTATTTGAGCTATGGTTCAGAAGGATAAGAATCCTTCATGACAGGGAATTGTGAAAGCAGGTGGTAGGCATGGCAGCAAGAACAGCCAAGAGCTCACATATCAAACTACCAGCAGGAATCAGAGAGAACAAATTTGGACTGGTGCTGTCTTAAAGCTTTGAAATTCTGCCTGCAGTGGCACACTTTCTCCAACAAGGTCACCTCCTAAGCTTCCCCAAACAGTGGCACCACTTGCCAAGACCGTGAGGAACATTTCATTCAAACCACCATACCAGCCAATCCTTGAAAGCAGATAAAGGAGCAGTGATCAAGAAAGGAGATGAGGTTTGTTCTCAGTGGAACTATGTTTCAGAGATTTAAGGTCTAGTGACCTAAGATCTCACTGTTACGTAGTAAAGAAAAAAAAGAAAGGAAGGGAGGGAGGGAGGAAGGGAGGGAGGGAAGGAGGGAGAGAAAGAGAGAAAGAGAAAGAAAGAAAGAAAGAAAGAAAGAAAGAAAGAAAGAAAGAAAGAAAGAAAAGAATGAACTCATTCCAAGTCATGATGGTCTGACCATGGTATTATTATTATCTTAGGTAATTATTTCAAAATAGGCCCATTTAGGGCTTTGTTTGTATCAAAAATATATCTGTTGCTTACCGTGTGTCTGTTCTTTGTCTTAAGCTATTCATGCATTGGACCTGTTGTTCTTGGTATCCAAGGCAACTGTAGAAGAGAAACACTCAGGGCAATGCAGAAGTAATGTGGAGAAACAAGATGGAGTCAGAAAAAAGAAAATTGGGAGTCAGCTAGTTCAAGTACTAGACACTCCTTAATTAATGCCATCAGAACCCAATTCTGTTTCCAAAACAAAGGATAAAGCATAGGAATGGCATGGAGTGTGCTATTTCAAATGTGGGATAGTTTAAAATTATAAATCACCAGCTGTGGTCAGGGTTGTGTTCTTACATGTCATGCTCTAACTAACCCTCTCGGCAGCACATGGCAAGTTTGCTAGTCAAACATGCTCCAATGGCTGACATTGTTACTGTTTTATCATCTTACCGTCCTGCTAACTTTCTCAGTGTCATTAGAGAATGTACAAAAGCTGATATGAACAAGAGCTGGCTTTGGTACTCTCGGGAAAGACTTAATTAAGTTAATTCAGCAGACCAAAAAGAAAGGAAAATTCATCTACAGATTCTGTCTCTAAACTGAATTGCAGACTCAGCCACAGGCAATGGAAAGGTGCAAATAAGTCTTCAGGGTGCAAGGCATCTACCTCCAGCTACCTCCAGGAAGGGGAGAAGCTAAGCCAGTGAACTGAATTTGACATCTGTATTTTCCTTCTCATGCATCAGAAAAACTTTTTCTTCAAGATTTTAGCTTTTTTTTTAAATGTGTGACTACTGTTCATTAAAAGAAATTTTTACATATTAAAGTCACCCAAATACTTTAAACAATGGTTCTGCAGTTCTAAATATGAACTTTATCTTGTTAGTAGAATGTGTTACTCTTACCATCAGAGTGGGAGAGTGCACTTGGAATACTGCCCACCAGAAAACTTCTCCATGTGCCAATGATCAAAATTTATATCAGGGCTACATTTTGTAGACATGACTGGTTGATGCCCTTCTGGCAAAAATCCAATCTCCACATCAGCTCTTGCTGAGTAGCCAAAACCCCTACCTAAAAATCATCGTTGTTAACATTGTTTTCCTTTCTGGGAAAGCTAGCCCTCACCCTAAGATTGTCTGGCTTATCTAACCCTAATAAAAGGCAATTCTATCAGTTATGATATCAATGACCTTCCAAAAGCTGAAGACCAAGAATAGACATCTTGGACAAGGCCAAATTATTTACTACACGGACTTCACTAAAGGTTGTTTTCTATATGCCAATTGCAGGATTTTACTTTTGTAAAACTTAAGTATTGCTCTATTTTACTATCACCATGCACTTAAACCTAACAGTATATCAAATAGATTGAAGGTACTAAGTATTGGGAAGAAATAGTAATCACTGAATTAAAACTTCTCTAATCAGTAAATAGTTTATCTGTGTGATGGCAGGTCACTTTCTAAATAACAATTTAAACTCATATCATTGTAGTCTGAAGCTGCTCATTCATTTCCCAGCTGCCCAGACGTGAAATAATCACACAGAAACTGTATTATTACAACACTGCTTGGCCTATCATCCCATGCTTCTTTTTGACTAACTCTTATATCTTAAATTAACCTATTTCTATTAATCTGTATATCACTACATGGTTGTGGCCTACCAGTAAGATTCCTTCCAGCACCCAGAGCCTGTCTCCTAGTGGCTACATGACTTCTCCCTGACTCCGTCTGCTCTCTCCTCCTCTATTCTGCTTGGCACTCCCATCTTGCCCTATTCTGCATTGCAATAGGCCCAAAACAAATTCTTTATTAACCAATGGTAATAAAACATATTCACAGCATACAGAGGGGAATCCCACGTCGTATCATAACTATTTTTGTAATCACAATGAATTAATGATAACTGTATTATACTAAGTAAATTGAATTAAGCCTATCTTTTAAATTACTACTTGGAGAAACAGTGGATCTACCAAGAGTATTCTTGTAGGTAGAGGATCAAAGGAAGAAGCCTGTGCTGGTCCTCTATGCTTTTGTGGAAAGAGAGGACTCTACTCTTAACAATTTGGATACAGCTTTTCTCATTGAAAATTTTCTTCATTGTAGTAAATACTGCCCCTGCCCTTATATTATTTAACTTTCTCTAGCTTCCTGAAAAGATGCTTCAATATAAGCAGCACTTGCTAAATTTTCATTGCCTAAGAGTCAGGGAATGCATAACACAGCAAGCTGAGCCTGTTTCAACTCCCTGTTTGACAGGATTGGACAGTCTTCATAATCTAAAGTGAAGAGTACATCTAAACTAGCAATGAGGTTGGCATTCTCTGAAGCATATTTATAACCATTACACTGTCTTAATTTAATGTTTTGGAAAACTTAAGTGTTCTCATTACCACCCTCATTATCATAAATAACATTTTTAAGCAATTGTTTGCTAGGTTCTACACAATCATATTTGGTATTCCAATCAATCTTATGAGATAGTTACCTTGCATGTGCCTATGTGCCTTACTGGTAGGAAAAGAAAGCTTACAGGGTGTCAATGGCTTCTTCGAGATTACATAACTAATAAATATGTAATATTTATATAACTAATAAATAACTAATAAATAAAGCCTGGAGTCTCAGGCTATGTAACTCAGAATAAATTAAACTTTGTGCCTCTACAGAAGATTTAGCTGTCTCTAACGATCAGATATTTTATTGATTTCATAATATAATGTATGTATACCAGGTATCTGAGAACTCTGTTGATTAAAACTGCTTTCTTTTTAGTATAATTTTTATTATTACATTATTAATTCAACAGCTTATTTATTGCCAGTATGTACTGGGTACTAGTCTAAAAGTCTCATGATATAATTCAGTAAATAACTTTTTTATTGATTTTTATTGTGCTCTACATTGTTTTCTGCTCCCCTCCCTGCCTCTTCCCTCCCCTTTAACCTTCTCCCAAGGTCCCCATGCTCCCAATTTACTCACGAGATCTTGTAGATTAAATCTATGTATGTCACTCTTAGGGTCCTCGTTGTTGTCTCTGGGATTATGATTTGTGGGCTGGTTTTCTTTTTATGTTTAAAAACCACTTATGGGTGAGTATATATGATAATGGTCTTTCTGGGTCTGGGTTACCTCACTCAAAATGATGTTTTCTAGCTCCATCCATTTTGCCTGCAAAATTCAAGATGTTGTTATTTTGTTCTGCTGTGTAGTACTCTATTGTAAATATATCACATTTTCCTTATCCATTCTTCAGTCGAAGGGCATTTAGGTTGTTTCCAAGTTCTGGCTATGACAAATAAGGCTGCTATGAACATAGTTGAACACATGTTCTTGTGGCACGATTGAGCATCCTTTGGATATATACCCAAAAGTGGTATTACTGAGTCTTGAGGAAGGTTGTTTTCTAATTTTCTGAGAAATTGCCACACTGACATCCAAAGGGGCTGTACCAGTTTGCACTCCTACCAACAATGCAGTGGTGTTCCCTTTACCCCACAACCTCTCCAGCATAAGTTGTCATCAGTGTTTTTGATCTTGGCCATTCTTACAGGTGTAAGATGGAATCTCAGTGTTGTTTTGATTTGCATTTCTCTGATGACTAAGGATGTTGAACATTTCCTTAAGTGTCTTTCAGCCATTTTAGATTCCTCTGTTGAGAGTTCTCTGTTTATGTCTGTACTCCATTTTTTATTGGATTACAGTAAATAATTCTTTAATTTCATTCTCTGAGAAACTTACATTCCACTTATTAAGTATCTAAAAGTAAAAATAGATATAAAGTTGAGTCTAAGTTTGTTCTGGGTAATTTTTTATTTTCTCTTTTAAACATTTCTGGGCTTCTTTATTTCAACAACATACAAAAATTAGTTATTTTACTCTCATATATTACTGACATGGTAGTAGGAATAAATCCTGGTCTCACTGGCAGTGACCCCATAGACTGTCCCAGCCATACAAGTGTCACTCACATTCAGAGGGCCTAATTTGGTCCTATGCTGGTTCCCTCACTGTCACACTGGAGTTGGTGGGCTCCTATTAGGTTAGGTAAGATGTTTCAGTAGGTATCCCCATCACGATCTTGACCTCTTTGCTCATATTCTCACTCCTCCTACTTTTGACTGGACTTTGGGAGCTGAGCCCAGTTCTCCACTGTGGATCTCTACATCTGCTTCCATCAGTTGGTGGTTGAAGGTTCTATGATGATATTTAAAATAGTCATCAATCTGACTATAGGGCAAGGCCAGTTCGGGCACCCTCTCCACTATTGCTTAGGGTCTCACTTTGTTTCTTGTTCTTGTTTGCCTGAGCATCATCTCTCCATTTCCTCTAAACTGACCTTGCTCTGTAAAACTGCTTTGATATATAGATGGCACTCAAGACCTGCTTGTAAAATGAGCAAATGAATAAGTACCACAGTTTGGCTAAAAGGAAAGATGTCAACATTTGGAATCTTTCTCTCTGTTTTAGCCTTTGAGGACCTGGTGGGTTATAAATCAAAGGGCACTGACATCCAACTTATCTGGAAGTAATACATATTTACAGCAGCAAGGTGAATACTAAATTGAATTGCTTCTCTATAACTTCTTTTAAAATATATTTTATATTCTGTACTTTTTGGATGTGATGTGTTATTAAAATTTCTATGAATTACTATGTTCTTCAAATCATTGCTTTTCAACTTTGAATTTTGAAAACAGATTGATAGCAAATACTATTAAGAGAAAAGAAGTTGTGTGACTTCATGGTGAGATATGAAGGAGCATGTACTTATTGCAGATAAGGTACCAATAACCGACCAAGGAAAATATCCCAACCATATCTACCTTGGCGAAACAATGATTTTCACTCCAATGTATGTGTGACTCAATGGCAACCACATCATTAAAAATCCCGTTCCAGCACAGGGATGTGTGCATAAAACTTCCTAGCAGAGTACAAATAGCTCCACCAGAGTCTCCATCCCAAGCAATTGTTTTCAGCTTATATACCCTCAGGCAGGTGTTCCATGACTCTTGTACATTGATGAATTGCCTTGGACTTACAAGTTCCTTTAGCTTACTCAGTCTTAAGAGTCTCTTTTCACCTTCCAAAAGGGAATAGCTACAAGATAATACAATTCCTTTAGATCTTATATGCTTTCTGCCCCATCGTCCAGAATATATATGACAATTTTCTTTCATTTATAGCTGAGCATTTGACTATTAAGATACATGGAGTCCTGAGAAACTCCATGGTAACTACTGCCTCTACAACTGGGGGTGAGAGAAACAGTAATCTCTAGACACAAATATAGATATTTGTAAGGTAATTTGATGGGTGCATCATATTCATTTTGTAAGAAATAGCTGGTTTCCCTATAGGACCTACATCAGCCACATACTTTTTATCCTGGTATATAATATCAATCATGGATTCCCTCTTGTAGAACAGGACTTGAAAATGAAAGTGGAAATTGGTTGGTGGTACCCATAACAACTGTCCCACTATTACACCAGTGGACACAACTTGTCTGTAATGTCGACTCAAAAACAATTAATTACAAGGTCCAGAACTGAAATGGAAAATTCTCCCTCTGCAGTTAAGTTCAATTGTAACCTATTTCTCAATGTCGTACAGCTAAACTGTGAAATGCATTTAGAAACAAGGATTTAGCATTTAGTCCTGGCATGCAAACAACATAGGAGATAGCTTTATACTATTTTTGAGATTATTACATAATGATTATATCACTCATTCTACCCAAACCATCCCATGGATCCCTGACTTTTTCTCTTTAAATACACAGGATTCCATTCTCCAATTGTTGATGTATGTACAAATACCAGAGGAATCCAAAGTTTCTCTAAACATGACCTGAACACAAAGAAGTAGCTTTTGAGGTTTTGGGGACTTTGGGGGCCTCTAGAGCTACTCAGCAACTTATGTAGAAATAACCCATCCCTAGTTCAGAGATCTATACTTACCTTATAGCTTCTTAAAAAGCCCATTTCCTACCCATATGTGGCATCTTGATTCAATTTTTTTCTTTTAATATGTTTTGGAATTCAAATATAACTAGATAATTTTCCATCCTTTTTCATGTTTTCATGTCCTCGTTCTAACCCCTTCCATGTCCCCTTATTGCCTCTCTCTCTCTGTGTCTCTCTGTCTCTGTCTCTCTCTCTCTGTGTGTGTGTGTGTGTGTTGTGTTGTGTTTCTGTTTTTCTATTCTAGATAGTTTTCCAAATCAAATACTCAGAGGTTAGAATCATATTATTCTGTTACAGTAATGAACTCTTTTTTTTCTATTGATTTTTATTGAGCTCTACATTTTCTCTGCTCCCATCCCTGCTTCATCCCTCCTCTTCAACCCTCTCCCATGGTCCCCATGATCCCAATTTATTCAGTAGATATTGTCTTTTTACTACCCATGTAAATTAGATCTATGTATATCTCTCTTAGGGTCCTCATTGTTGTCTAGGATCTCTGGGATTGTGATTTGTGGACTGGTTTTCTTTGCTTTATGTTTAAAAACCAGTTATGAGTGAGTACATGTGATAACTGTCTTTCTGGGTCTGGGTTACCTCACTCAAAATGATGTGTTTTTTTTTTTTTTTTTTTTTTTTTTTTTTTTTTTTTTTTTTAGCTCCATCCACTTTTTGAACTCTTTTAAAGAGTGTGGGCAAGATCTTTAAAGTCTAATGCCATCTATTCCAAGAATCAATTAATTTCATGATACAGCAGCATAATCCATTGTCCTTCTCAACTTCAGCGACCCTGCTTCCTAATTCTGGGGTGCTACTACTTCAGAAACATTGTATATCCTCCTACCTCCTGGATTTTATTTGGACAGTTTTGCAATATGCAATCTGGTCTGTGCCACAAAGAGAAAAAAGGCATGTTCTATGTTTCACTTTCCACTGAAGCCTACTTTCAAGTCTTACAGCTTCCTTTGGGCACCATGGTCAAATATGGCTCCTGAAAGGTTGCTGTGGTATAACAATATCAACCCAGGATGCTTACTTACACAAGAACACTTTAGATAACTACTTTGGAGAGATAGTTGACCACCTTTAGAATGAGCTTAATCGTTTTCGCCTGTGTCACTGTCTTCTATTCTGTTCACCTCTTTAGTTAACATTACAGACCTAACACCTTCTAAAGCCTTTCCAAGTATTCCAGAAGCTCAGTAGAACAACATTTGGCTTTCTCTCAAGATATTTCCCCTAGGAATTTCAGATAGGCTCAAGTCTTGCCAAGTATAGCTTCAAGTCAACTGGACGCACTTCATTGATTGCTTTCCCTATTTCTTATCTCCTCCTGAATATTTTAGCACTTTATAATCCTTACTTATTCGTTGGTCTAAATAATTCAGAATTGTCATAATATTTCCTAAACTTTAAAGATCACCTCCCATCCTGGGGCTCAACAAAGCCCCCAAAGCTTCATGTCAATCCTCATGTCCTTCTGGATTTGGCTTCTTTTGTTTTTTAACTTTCCTAAAAAATACAGTCCCATCTTCACTACTTAAATTGACATTTTAAAAAAGATGTTTTTCCTAATTCAGATACAAAGTATTCTCTAATTATTACAGTTCACTTTGTGGAATCATTAAGGCTACAGCCTGTATGGTGAACCATAGTGATTTCCCTTTCTCTGTATTAATGTTCAGACCTGAAAGGCATCCTCTTCACTTTAACCTGGCTTTCTTCTGGCTCAGGGCATGAGTCTATCCATGGGATCCAAACCTTTTGAGTGCCAGGCAGGGCATTTTAGCACAGATCTAATTTGTGTTCTCTTTCCTTTATATTCTGCCAGATGTATGAAATGGCAAGCCCACAGTCCTATCCCATCCTGCTTGTCACTTTTCCTGCCAAAATCATATATTAATATAGAGGCAAGAATCAGCATGTCACTCTCCACCGTAGGTCCTCCCTTATGTAAACAAGCTCCTTCAGGGCAGACAGTCGAACCTCAGCTGTATGTCTACTAATGTCAGCAAGCTACACACAACCATTACCATAACTTTCTTACGATCCCCTCACATCTGTGTTGCTTTCAAGGACTGCAATACATTTTCTAGCTTATCAGCTATTGGGAAACATTCTCACACTAATGTTGAGATCTTACTTATTAAGAACGTGTGTTTCCCCATACCACATTGAACATGACCAACCTGAGATTTCCCCCAGCAAATATTCTCCACTCTCAGATGGCTTGTCCTTGATTCTTTGTGCTCTCTGCCAAACTTGAAGATATTTATATCATAGTTACCCATCAAAGAATAGCACCTTTCCCAGATGCCTACCAGTTACATTAAGAATTGCCTAGTACTTATATTAAGCCAAGGAGGGACTCTGTATGTTTCATAACTTTAATAAACTTCTTGTGCCTTATAAAATCTGTTAGCTTCCTGAGTCCTAAAACCCTCCTTACTCTATCCACAGAAAAATGTTTCAACTTGGAGAAAGTAGCTATACAATAGTAACATTATAGACAGAGTGTAAAAACATTTAAAGAGATTTAGTCAGGCTACCACATAAGGATGTACTCCCACCCTGATCCCCATTGAGAAATTGGTCCCCAAAACATAAATTCTTTTCTTAGGAAGTAATGAATATATTTTTAATACTTCACAAAAATAAGTGTAAGTTCAGAAAGAGATGGTTTGCACTTCATTGTAGAACCTGCAAGCATAACTTTCAAATCACTATATTATAAACTACTAACATTAAGATTATAAAATAGTTTATGAGTTCATTCTGTTATTTTATTCACCTCTGGTCTCTTCACCCTGAAGCTTGACTACTGTCATGTTGTATTTGTGAAAAGTAGGGCACAAAGAGGTTGATTGAATGGTCAAACAAAGACAAATAACTGATAAACTAAATATCGTAACTTAACCAAGCTTCTAAAATTACATTTTATGAGATGTTGCCTGCTCTAAACAGAAAACATTTGTTTGAAAGAATGCTCATCACTAAAACCGGTTTCGACCTTTGCAGAATTATGTGAAACAGACAAAAAAAATGAGTTTGTCACTACCATGCCCCATTTCCAAACCACCAAGGAAACTTAAGGAGATTTGGTTTAATGGTTTTCATTCTACTAGATCTTGTCTTCCATATAAGATGATAAATGAAGCCCATTGGAAAGGAAACACGTCACTTTGTTTGGAGCACTGATGACATGCATGTGACAGTTAAGCTAGGGCTAAGTTTCAAAGATAATATTTTCAGAAACTGTTTCTTAAACCCTTACAAGTTCTTTTAACACAGACCTAACCTATCTGGCAGGTTTTAACTCTTGATGGTGGCAACATTTTACCAACTGAAAAGTTTTCTATTATTTAGAAAAGTGGCAGAACATACACATCTCAGTTTTCTTACTTATAAAAACTTAGTAACTGATAATAAATTACAACTATAGTATTATTTTCCTAATGAATTTTGCCCTTTCTTATTTGTCAAAATATGTTACATATGCCCTCTCGTTTCCTCTTCAGATGTTCTGAGAAATTAATAAGGATTATAATTTCCATTCTCATGTATAGGAAATACAGTTATAAGTGTAACTATTGGGTGTTTATTGAGAATTAAGAGAGAATAGAAGTGTGTTTTAGTAAAGACAGCCTGCAGGATACTTTGAACTACATTTTGAAATTCTAATTCACTATGTATTAGTTTTGTGTCATTAGCTATTCCATGCTTGTCTGTGAGCTTACTGTTTCTCAAGGGCAAAATGTAACATTCACACACATTTGCTATGAGAGTTGAGGGGATGGGTATAGTAACCCAATAACAGTATTGTGACAGATTCTTTCCTCATTATCTTTGACTTCAATAACTAAGTGTCTTTGAAACATAAAGATAAAATGTTATCTTTTGTGATAAAATGGTTTCTATGAAATCATTATCACTATGGCTAAAAGTGGCAATGTGATTATTTAAAGTAGTTTATACAACAAATAATCCACACTATTGGTACAATGACTACCCCACTCAGAAGAGTGGACTTTACATACACATACTTTAAAGACAATAAGATGTCTCTAATCTACTATGACCATACTCTACTCAAGTCTTTTGTTTTAGTCATGACAATTAGTCTTCCCTGTGTACTACTTGTAAACTCTGGAACTGTGGCTTAGTTCTTCACAGAAGGTTTGGATATGACAAGGTAATTCATTCTTTTGCAGTTTTCTACTTCATTTCAATTACTTGTTTATAAGAGATGAGTTTCTAATTTTGCATAGTTATTCTTTTTAACTGGAAGTAAAACCTTAATGGAAACAATTTTGGTTGTATCTTGATCATGAGAAACCTGGATTATAAGTATAGCAAGTCTTAAATCCCTAAATGTGGGTAGTGCTGACTTTGCAATTAGCTCAGACTAATCTGGTGGTATCTTCTATGTAAATTGTACTGTTTATACAGCGGTATTGAGTTTTCAGTTATCTTGTGCTTCTCACTAGGGTGTGAATTCCTTGTATATTTTCTCAAGTTTTTATAATTCCACTATAAAGTATCATTTTCCTTGTTTTAAAAACGAGGTGATCTTGAAAACACAACCATTCATTTCTAAAGGAGAAACCCAACTAAGGGTTCAGACGAAAGTGCCCCCAGACTACAATCACAATTGCATGATAGGAAGCTAATTATTGGATTGGCAAAGCCATATATCTTCAGAAAATATGATAAAATGTAGTTAAAATGAAATTCATAGAAAAGAATGCCAGCAATAAAGATAGAGCAAAGAGAGGAGAGTCTTGTCTTGGTATTACAAGAAAACAGCAATGTCATAGTATTTTTTGTCAGACTCTTAAATATCATTACCATTGAGCTTCATATTCTTAGAGAATCAATTTGCAGTCTATTTGGAAGTTCCTCAAACATGTCATAATGTGAATGAAAACACTATGACTGTCTGAAACCAGACATTCATTTGAAGGACAGCAACCAGTTGCTGGTAAGCGCTCATTACCTAAGCTTAAAACTTGGCAACCTAAATGGAGAAGTATGTGGTCCCTACTGAGCTTCTGAGGCTTCTGAAAGGAGATACAGCTTTCTAAGACTTCTGGGATCATTTTGTTTACACTATGAGCATTTAGAGGTCACCTTCCTATATTTCAGGTAAAACTATGTATTTTGTATATTTCAGAGACACTGTGAATGTTGAGAGCTGTATCAGTGTATACAAACTGATATCAGTGGGTACAGACCTGGGTTCCTGGAGCTGCTGAGCTACCTCACATAACATGAACATATGCCATCCATTACAACGGCCTTTACACAGATGATTCTTTACTGCTTTGTATCCCTTGTCCTGATCTAAGCCCTAGGTCCCACAATCACTTCTTCATGTCATGAATCTTAATACTCCAAGGAAAGCATCTGTATCTTCATTATAACATCATTTCTCTGTCTGGCTTACTGTATCTTAGGTTTCATATGGTTAATCTATTGGAAACCTCTACATTCATTCACCTCCTATGAGCCACCAATAAAATTGGCAATGCCAAGCACTTTACTATATGCAGAAAATATAATGCTAAATAAAACCAAAGTGCACTTAGTACACAGAGAACCAGTTGTCCATTCTGAACTAATCTCAAATCTCTTGGTAGGATTAGAGGCTTTGCAAACCAAAAAAAAATGAATGTTCAACAAATATTAAAAGATTGAGTGAGATGTTCACTTTAATCCACAGTATTAGAGCTTGGGAAAAATACAAGAAAAGCAACATTGTCTTAGGCTTCATAAAAATCACACTCTATAGGGGGAGCAGTAAAGTTCATGGATAATTCTAATACATGTCACAAAGTATTATATGTTGTGTGGGAGAAGATGAATCCATTCCTAAGGTGTTTTCCTTGCAAGGATGAGGATCTGAATTCAGTCCCCAGAACCCACGTAAGTACAGAATAAAACAAAAGCAATCGTGGTGGTGTACACTTGTAATATCAGGACTAAGGAGGCAGGAATGGGCAGATTCCCATGTCTTATTGACCAAACAACCATCTGACTCTAGGGCCATGAGAGACTCTGCCTCAAGAGACAAAGATAATGTTCTGTACTAGACTCCATCTGTGCATCAAGGAAACTTCCTTTTAGAGGAGAAAGACTACACTAATCTGTGGGTATGAGGCAAATGATTATAGACTGTGGTTAGAGTTTATACTGATTTAGTAAACTGGGGGGTATCAATTCTCCTAGAATAGCCATGAATTCACTGGCACTGAGTAATTAAATAGGCTTTCCATGCCAGGCATGATTTCCTTTTTGTTGAGTTGATCTTAAATCCAACTAGAGAGCTGCTGGTTACTACCAAAGTACTTGTGCTACTACAACTGAACCCTCAGGATTATCTTACCAGTTGGTTGTTGATGTAGTTCATAAGCATCATAGCTGGGTAGGACCGTTGATTGTTCCTTCATCCCTTGGAAATTTTCCTGGGGACTTCTGGGAGAATGAAAGCTTGTCAGAAGCTCCAGCAATAAAGTCTCACCAACAGGATTGTCAAAATGTGAGGTGAACAATGGATATGTCAAAATGAATGAGGAAAAGTCTATGAGGCCTCAACCCTACTCAAAGAACTATAGGCAACTGAGGAAAGTTGAGAGGTGGTCTTCCCTAGGGAAAAACACAATTGGTTGTCCAATGCCAAAGAATCAGCCCTGAAAATATGCATGCAAATAACATGTAATGGACTTACCTGGTTATATTTAGGAATATGTATGTACATATATGCATGTAATAATAGTTAATACAAATAAAAAGCCATAAATTGAAGGAGAGCAGGGAGGGATACATGGGAGAGTCTGAAGAAAGAAAGAGAAAGAAATAAATGTTGCAATTGTATTATAATCTCAAAAATAAAATTTTTAAAATTAGGAGAATAGCTCTTGAGGAATGATAACCTCTAATTTTCTCACATACCCACAAACACAAAGAGAGGGGGTGGGAAGAGAGAGAGAATGCTATATGTTGTAATGAAGTATAGGTACATTTCCATGGAAACCCAAAGGCAAACGATTTCTTTGCTTTGGGATATGCTTTGCCTTTCAGCCACAACAGGAAATAAACGGCTGTTCCCCCACCGTGTGTAACAGAAATTCGTTGGTGTGTGCATAACTAATAACTAGATATATTGTAAAAATGAATGAGAGTGGGGTACGCTTGCTTCTATGCAATGTTTTTATTATAAAGTTTCATTGTCTTGTCCAGCAGCGCCCTCAAGACTTCCCCTACATTATTCTTTTTATTTCTCCTTTACTGGTCCGTAGTCAGAAAGTCATAGGAACAATATGGAAATGTTTACATATTTAGAAAAAGAGCAGATATAAATAATTATCATGCAATTTTAAAATATATTTTGCTCATTTCTTCACAGAATTATGAGCTAGTTTGCTGAAAATATTGTAAAATGATAATCAATTTGCCTCTCATAATGAAAATATAATTTTCATTAATTTAAAGAATTAGGAGGCAAATATTCTTGGGGACATTCTCCCTCGTTCTTTGGTCTTATTTTCCTCATTCTTAAACTGTGTTGAACCAAACTAAGATGATGCAATCTCAAATGAGTTCTAAGGGTCTAAGGAGATGTCATAAAAATGGAGAGAGTTGGTGTTCACTGAGTGAGAATGAGGAAAGTGTGGTTATATCTTTGGGTTTAGGAGTGTACAAAGCTGATCATATGAGATGTCTATAAGCACTTAGGTCACTCAGTCTATATCTAAACACAGTTTCATCCAGAGACTTCCTTTCTGTGTCCTCTGGACTAGATAGGTGCTCTCTCTAGTCCCTGATATTGAACACATTCTCAGATTCTGCCTTCCTGTCATAGTTTTATTTTTCTTTGCTGAACACACACTAAACTTCAAAGTTAGACTGTCCAGATGAATTAAAGATCACACTCTGTGAACTGCAAAATTAAATTTATAATCGCCGTTTGGAGGTCTTGTGTATTTGATAATCCTTCTGGAGATTTCTAACCTGATTCTATACTGATAAAATTGGCCCTAAATACTAAAGCTTGTATATCAAGATCCAGTGTAGAATAAAGAGAATAGAAAGAAAGTTTAGCCCTTATTTGCTTTTATTACAACTTCAAAGATGGCTGTAAATAGTTGACATGTTTGGGTTAGCATAGAACCTCATGCCAAGCTGGGTCTGGCCTTGAGCTAAGTAAACATTGCTGAAGGAGTCCAGTTCTTTGGCGTACCATCATGTGAGGTAATTAATATGCCCCTTTTCCCCTACAGCTTACTGAATGAGAAAAGAAGTTTGAATAAAATGAATCCTTTTATTATACGCATTCAGGCCATTGAAATTAGCTTAATAAAATTGGAATCTTTGGCTCCTAGCAAGCTTCTATCACTGTGTCTATAGCTCAGATGTTCAGTTTCTTTTTGTTTTGGGGGACAAAGATTTTATCTTTTTCATTTTTGTATTACCAACATGCAATATAGACTTCAATACATGAGTTTATAACAAACAATTTAATCATCTTTGAATGAGTCAATAAATTAAAGAACTAATAAGGAAGAAATTCCCCCTAGATCCAAAGCAGCAACATCAAAAGAATTAACTATAACTCTGTAAGTTCTACTAAGACAGCTGAAAAATGACTATTAGACCAAATAAGAACATGTTGTTTAGAAATATCAACAGAAGATCAAGAAATATTGGTGAGACACAACTATAGGATTATAAGGCTTAGTTTTCTCCCACTTAATAACAACCCATGTTCTGAATATTTCAAATTTGATATTATATAATGTTGATGATGTTTAAATTTCATGAACAATATTTACTTAAAAATATGGAAATGTAGCGATACATACATGTAATCCCAGAAGTCAAAAAGTTGAGGTATGAAGATCCAGGCTTTGAGTCCAGCCTGGGCTTTATAACCTGATGAAGTAAGAAGGGAAGGTAAGAAAACAAGGAAAGAAGGTAAGGAGGAGAGAAAGGTGTGGGGGAGGAAGAAGAAAAAAGCAGCTAACCTGGTTAGTTCCCAGTCTATAAGCTTGTATCTGATTTCTCTGGCTTGAGGTTCTATTACTAATTCCATTTTCAAAGCTTCTACAGTCATGTGTATTTATCACACATGGGTCCCATCAAGGGGTTGGTCTTGGTTTTAAGAAATGATTTTCATGGCATTCCAAGGAAGAAATGAGGTACAGGTTAGCCTATATTGGCTGAACCATACATTTTTCCCAGGTAGTTGTTAGATATTGAAAATGCATTGACTAAAATGATAATGTAGTTGTCAGAAAGGGGTGGTGCACACCTTTAATCCCAGCACTCAGGAGGCAGAGGCAGGTGGATCTCTGTGAGTTCAAGGCCAGCCTGGTGTACAGAGCAAGTTCCAGGACAGACAGGGCCACAAGACAGAGAAACCCTGTCTTGAAAAACAAAACAAAAATAGACTAACTATTCTGCATGCAATGATCTTGTTATAAATTTCTGTGTTTAGTTTTTCCTTTTTATTTATTTATTTTTATTTTTCCATTCAAAAATTTCCACTTCCTTCCCTCCTCCCATTCCCCTCCCGCACCCTTCCCTACACATTCTCCTCCCTCCCCCTCCAGTCTTAAGAAAGGGCAGGGTACCCTGCCCTGTAGGAAGTCCAAGGCCCTCCCCCCATATCCAGACCTAGGAAGGTGTGCATCCAAATAGACTAGGGTCCCAAAAAGCCAGTACATGCAATAGAAACAAGTCCCAGTGCCTTTATCAATGGCTTCTCAGTCAGTCCCCATTGTTAGCCACAATCAGAGAGTTCGGTTTGATCACTTGCTCGTTCTGTCCCAGTCCAGCTGGATTTGGTTGGCTCCCATTAGATCAGGCACACTGTCTCAGTGGGTGGACCACCCCCTCACTGTCCTGACTTCCTTGCTCATCTTCTCCCTCCTTCTGCTCTTCAACTGGACCTTGGGAGCTCAGTCCAGTGCTCTGATGTGGATGTGGGTCTCTGTCTCTATCTCCATCCATCACTGGACAGAGATTCTGTGGTGATATTCGAGATAATCATCAGTATGATTATGGGGCAAGGCCAGTTCTGGCATCCTCTCCTCTGCTGCCCAAGGACCTAGCTGGGGACATCCCCGTGGACACCTGGGTTCCCCTCTAGAGCCAAGTCTCTTGCCAATCCTAAAATGGCTCCCTTAATGTAGATATCTTCTTCCCTGTTTAGCTTTTCTTAAATGAGCTCTATCCTACAAAAGAATAAGTTCACGAATAATCTGACCTGATAAACTGAAGACTGGACCTGGTATACAGTGACACTTGTGGAGGTGAGGTGTCCTGTCATTCATCTGGCCTAATTCACACCTAATTTAGTTAGTAGTGCCAATCACGTGTCAGGTTCTATGACAAGCTACAAAGACAGCATCTGTGACCAATGTAGAATCTTGGGAAATCGAAACTGTCATGAAATCCAATTAAAGGCTATCAGCAGAGCTATTAAAAAATGCATAGCCTGAAATCCAAGGTAGAGGTACACTGCGAACAAGCAATTTAGTTTAAGATGTTTAGTGTGATGGCACAAACCATATATGTGGCAAAGGGACCTGTATTGATGAGGGAGAGTGATATGGGAGTAAAGATGGTAGAGCGTGACAGCAAACACAATCGCATTGTAAAAGAACAGACTTAATCTACTTTAAAAAAAAACAGGAATGTGCTAAATAGTGTTTTATGAGGGGAAGAGCCGGGTTGACAGGTGAAGGAAGATGATAAGGAGGGTGTGTGTGACAGTAATAAGAATGAATAATTTATGTATATGAAATTGTCAAAGGAAAAATTTAATCAATAAAAAATTAGTCATAGTGACATGAGCAGAAAATGTAAAGTACTCCATCCAGCATTATATAACCATAGCAGGATTTTTTTTTGTCACTTAGATAATGTAACAACCATATACATATGCACAGGGAAAGGATATCAACATCCAGAGTACAGTATAAAAACAGGGTATAGAAAACTATATGTGCACACTACCATTTATGGAATGTCACCTATATGCTAATTTATGAATGAAACTAATAAAGTCTTAGAGAAACAATCAACAAGGATATTTTTAAGGCCTTTTAAGTACAGAAAATTCTACCTGAAAGAAATACTATCTAAAGGCAAGAGGGTTTTTTTCATGTTATTTTCTTTTAAGATTTTCACTGTGATTTTGAATCAAGAAATATAAATATATTCAAATAATTAAGACATTTCAAGATGCCAAAATCCTGTGTTAGGAGTCAGAATAGGAGAAATAAATACATTAAAGGAATACAAAAGGATGTGACATGTTGAATGGAATATAGAATGGTGTCAACTTTTATCTTTAAGATTGACATGCTCCAGGCAGTGTCTGAATGTTCCATAGGATTTAAGTTTCAAAAGCTATAGAACATTTATCTCACTGGGATAAAATCCAGATAGACTGTCCAGATACAAACCCTGTTTCAACTGCCTAGTTGCTGTGGAACAGTAGAGAAACTAATTCATATATCTCATCAGGCACTAATTAGGATGAACGGAGTCAATATCTGTAGAATACTGAGAAAGATACTGCACTGACTTTAAAGAGTCCTCACTTATATGACACTTGAAGTATTGGAAATGAATCAGGAACTTAACAAGGAGACTGATAGCTGATGCAGATAGAACCAATCAATTAATTTTGGTTGTTCTAATTTCAAAGTGTGTCTGAATCTGAGCATGCCTCCTCTTTTCAAGTACTGTCATCCTGAACAAAGTGACATCTCCCTGCTTAATAACTCAAGCCTTATGTTTTTAATCTCCACAAAACCCAGTTCATTTCTCACTTGTCAGGCAATGATTTTCTAACCTATCCGTGTTTAATGCAAGACTCATTTTTTTGTTCCTCTTCTTCTAAAATATTTGGGAGCACATGAAGCTTCTGATCTGTTAACCATACTGACTTTTTACTTCTGATATATTCAGAACATAACTAGAACACACCACTCAGACCTCTCAGTACCCTGTGACAGAATTCTTTAGATTGAACTACTTCTACCACTTTTGTTCTATTTTTCATATAGAAAGGTAAATT
Source organism: Ondatra zibethicus (assembly GCA_004026605.1). NCBI lineage: Eukaryota > Metazoa > Chordata > Mammalia > Rodentia > Cricetidae > Ondatra > Ondatra zibethicus. The sequence goes on along the minus strand of PVIU01002536.1, from coordinate 21,430 downwards.
TCTTAATGAAAATCAGGAAACACTCCTAAACCATATATTTTTGCCATTGTTTGTTTCTCGTGACTGATATATTATTCTTCTTCCACTTATTTATAATCTTTAAAAATGCACTATACATAGATACATTGGTGCAATCTATAGCATTCATTAAGAACAAGATCTAGAAACATCATACTGAGTGAGATAACCCAGACACAGAAACACAAATATAATATATACTCACTCATAAGTGGCTTTTAGACATAAAGCAAAAAAAAAAATAACAGCCTACAATTCACAATCCCTGAGAACCAAGACAACAAAAAGGACCCCAAGAGAGACATACATGGATCTAATCTACATGAGAAGTAAAAAAAGACAAGATCTCCTGAGTAAATTGAGAGTGTGGGGATCATATGAGAGGATAGAAAGGGAGGGGAGAAAAAGGGAGGGGAATAAAGAAAAATATATAACGCAATAATATATATAATAATATATAATATAAAATATATAATATAAACTATTATAATAATATATAATATAAAAAAGAACAAATGTATCCTTGTCATTATATTTTGTATATGAAAACATAAATCAGGCCATTAGCAATAGGACAAGTTTTATTGGCTTCAAATCTATACTTAATTCACCACCCTATCCCCATTACTCACCAATAACTCAATTTCATGTATGATTTGATATCATAAACTTTGATTGAATTAATGAATTCATAGGTTTCAGACTGGAGGAGGTGCATTATAAATTATCAAGTAAGTATAGTGGAGACCAAATATGACAGAATCTAGTACTCTCATTTGGAAGACTTACCAGCTGGGGAAATAAAGATTGTTTAAGGACTTTTGAGTCAAGAAGGTACAGTATTATAGATGACTAGGGAAATAAGTTTGACATTTAAGTAAATGGGTAATATGGAAATACAGTGCTATTCCGAGTTAAGTCATGGGAGAAGGCAAGTCTTAAGCTAGTTAAGGAGTTTCATCTTTCTTCACGGTTTTGAAACAAAAACTGCAAGTGATCGAGAACAGTTAGGAACAACATGTTAGCACCTATTCCTAGTGTGGTCCTCAATTGTGAATGCAACAAGCTCTTTCTAAATATTTGGGATCTATGGATGTGGCTGTGGAGCAGGGCTGGGCAGTATTTCCAAGTTAACTCTTTCTTTGTTTCTCAACAGGTTCTCTGACTCTAAGAACACATCACGTTCAAGATTCCAAAATGGGATTTGTGATCAATGCTATCTATTCTATGGCTTATGGGCTCCACAACATGCAGATGTCCCTGTGCCCAGGCTATGCAGGGCTCTGTGATGCCATGAAGCCAATTGACGGGCGGAAACTTTTGGACTCCCTGATGAAAACCAATTTTACTGGAGTTTCTGGTGATATGATCCTGTTTGATGAAAATGGAGACTCTCCAGGAAGGTACTGTTACAATTCTTGTTAACAAAAACGCCTGAGTAATAATCACTTTCTACTTTGGGGTCTTTCCGTTTTGGTTACTTAGGCTTCTTGAATGGGTTTGGCTAAGGCTCATATTCCAAAATGAGTCAAGCCAAACAGGGACAGTCTCATGTCTAGTGTGGCCAAGGTAAAGCATTGACATTAATACTCACAGTGTACTTGTGAATTCATCACCATTTCAGAGGCATAAACTTAGAGGCAGAACCCTCAGCTTATTATAGATGAAGAAAATCCATCCAGAGCGTCTATCAGTCAGGTTATTGCTCGTCTTTGATTACTTCTTATGGCTACACTTCTCAGACAGGAACAATTCCATTTCTGGTAGCCCAGAACTAGGGTTAAGACCTTGCTCTTCTATTTACTCTACCTGCTGGTGAGTCACATCTTATTTTATTTTGTTATCCTGTGACAGAAGGGCTTTCTCTCTTATATAGTCAGCAAACTACCTTTCACTCTGACTTTCCTATTATTTATGTGGAAGTAACTGAAAATTATGGAACTTCATCATTATAAGCCAGCCTTTAGAGAAGTCACTAGGCATTGAAAACTTATCAGAATTCACCTCTATCTCCTACTTTACAGATTTATTTTGTTTAGTACTATATTTTAAATTCACGGAGGATAATTAATTGAATTTATAATGTGTTACAGCAGAGCTAAGTAACTACTCTGCTTTACAAAAAACAACCAAGCAAATAAATAAATAAGTGAAAATACAAAGGATCCTTTGGTTCCATGTTCTTTTCCCAGCAGCAGCTTGTGCCTAGCAGCTGTGTTCAAAGAGCTGCGTGCTCTCTGTTTGCAGTCAGTCCTGCCAAGAGAACGACTCGTGAGTACCCCCCGCAACTTGAAACCCATGTGGCCACACCTTCTGCCAGGAGCCTTGCTTTAGCACATTTCCACTTCCTGAAGTGAGCTGGAGCTGGCCCTGGACACAGCTGTCAGCATTGCACAAGCTTCACAGCCAAGTGACAGGCAGCTAGCTCCAGGTCTCACAGCCAAGGGAAAAACTCGGTATTTCCTGTATTCTAGAGACTTAAAGGGTTTTAGACTAGCCCAGATATTTGCAAAAGTGACTGGCTTTTTAGAGTTTTCTGCTTTGGGAATCTTCTGCATGTCTACTGTGGGGAAATAGAAAAAGTTTCTTAGTATCAAAGGAAATTTCACATGTACTGTATGTCTCAGTACTAAATCCTGGGCATGGACTTATTGTTCTCGTGTAAACTACAGCACTCATGTTACTCTGGGCCCTGTTAATAGATTGGTGATGGCAGCATCACCATCTCAAGAGCTTTCTTGTCATGTGTCCAGGCCCGATCCACAAACTAGATGAGGAGGAAATGTCTCGGGTGGCTCTGCTCCAACTCTGTGAGAAACCTTAATGAATTAGGCAAACCATCACTGCCTCATTGACAGTTCTCCTATAAGAGTTATCTTGAAAACACTGCTTTTTCACCCCTTTTCAAATCTCTCCAAGACTGATAAAATTCTAGATATTTCTTCAATAATAAAATACATATTATTGCAAACAAATTTTACGAATTAGTGTTCACTTGGAGTCTAGCCATGCACTGCTAAATAAAGGTATCAAATTAAACAACAATTAGCAGAATTACTTTGCAACTTTTCGTTTTCTCAATGCATCTAGTTCATATATACAGTGTTTATACTGAACTCTTTGACTACTACTAATAATAATATATAAATATGCACATAAAATATGCATGCAACCAAATTGGGCAACACAATGAGACCCAATCTGCAAAATTATAATTATAACTAACATTTACCAAGTGTGTGTGATTCAGAACACACACTAAACTAAATGCTAAATTTTAAAATTATATGAAATAAGCAATATTTGTATTCTTTCTAGATATAGGAAATTAGATTTATAAAGGGTAAATGGTGTTATGGAGAGGGCTCATGGTTCAGAACTTAAGCTAGTCTGAAGACTTGAGGTCAAATTTCTAAAACCCATATAAAGCTTATCAGAGAAAGATGTATCAATACCTGCCAAGATTCTACTATAGAAAGTGGAAAGAGGAGAAGCCCTGGGAATCCCATGGGCCAGCCAACCTGGAATACACACACACACCCAGAGAGAGAGAGAATTTATCTCAAACACTACCGAAGGCAATGATGACTACAGGATGCCAAGGATGAACACCCAAGGCTTTTGTCCTTCTGACCTCCACTTGGGCAATATGGAAAACTCTCTCTCTCTCTCTCTCTCTCTCTCTCTCTCTCTCTCTCTCTCTCTCTCTCTCTCTCTCACACACACACACACACACACACACACACACTCAAAACTGAATGACTGGCAGGGTGGTGGTGACATACGCCTTTAATCCCAGCACTCGGGAGGCAGAGGCAGATGGATCTTCATGAGTTCGAGGCCATCCTGGTCTACAAGAGCTAGTTCAGGATAGGCTTCAAAGCTACAGAGAAACCCTGTCTCAGAACCCCGACCCCCAAAAAAACTGAATGACTGTAACTCACTCAAAAATATAGACTAGAAAAGTAGTATTAAGGTTTTACGTACCCCAGGCTTCAATACCTCACCTTACAAATCAAACTTACAATCCACCACATTGAATTAAAAGAAATAAATTTTCTGAGAAATGTATTTTTTCAGAAATTTTATTAGGTTTTGTGAGGTAAAAAAAAAAAAAATTCTTCTACGCTGAAGTAAAGGGATTCCCAGCTGAGAAAAGGTGCGATGAGCCTGAATCAGTGAGGGATGTGACTAAATCAACAGGGTCATGGGAGGATCTGAGACAGAGGAAGGAAGGCAGTGGTGTGCTAATAACTGCTCTCAGTGCTACGATTGTATGCCTGACTGAAGCAATGTACAGGAGGGATGATTTATTTCAACTTCGACTGGAGCATTTAATCCATCATGGTAGAGAATGCATGGTGCAGGAACTAACTTGCACGTGTGGCAGAAGGATTGTGAAGCCCCGCCTGGACCACAGCTCCAATGGCTTCTGCTTAGCCACTTGGCTGAACCTGAGAAAGCGCTTCCTGAGGGCATAGCTTGAGTACAATACCCAAGAGCCTCTTTTTGTTCAAGCACTCTTTTATTAAATAAAAGTTGTTTAAAACAAATTCACATTGCTATGTCTCAGTGTTAGCTATCATTATTATATTCTGGTGCTATCATCAGTGGGTTGAGCCCTACCTCTAAGCCATCTTTTCTACTGCAAAGGTTTTTGTTTATCATTAGGAGACCTGATACTTTTAGACTTATAGGCACTTGGTCCAAATCCACTTTGTCTACGCTGCCTGCAATTTCAACGCAGGCGCAAGATTTTCCTCACCAGACTGCACAGTTTTCATAATTTTCTGCTCCCTCTTACTATAAACGTGACTAGGAACAGAGACTAGCCTGCCAACAGCTTTGATGTTATTGTATGCAGGAACTTCTCATAACTCTGTCCATTTAGCGGAATCCCCATCACCACATGTTCTTCCTTCCTTTCTCCACACAACTAAATTCATTATTTTGGAATTCATCCAAATTAAATTATTCAGGGCATTGCCAGATTCTTCACCAGCATTCAACCCGAATGGCTAGTAACCCAATTCTGGGCAACCTTGTTTCCCTTTTAAAACCTCATTATCATAGTTTGTATTATCCACATTTCTGTTGGCCCTGTGATCTTTCAAATTTCCTCCAGAGTTTCTTGTTGTTCTCTGCTTGTAAAACTTAGGTCTCCTCTTCACAAATCCAACTCTTCTACACTCCTCTCAGAAACCATCTTCGAATGCTTAAGAACCAGGTCAGGTTGTCATAGTAATGACCCACTTCTCACTATCAATTTTCTCTCTTGGTGAATTTTCTGATAACTATGATAAAATACTTGACAAATAAGCTTAAATGAAAAAGGATTTGAGGGTGTGATCCATCATGATTGACAGAGCAGTATAGTCATAATCTCTCATAGTCGTAGGAACAGGACTTCTTGCTCATGATACAGGGTGGACAAGAAGCAGGACCAGCATGTGAATGTCAAGCCTACTTTCAGGTGACCCTTGTGCTCCAGCTAACTCCCACCTCCTAGAGGTTCCACGATCTTCCAAAACATCTCAACCACCAGGACCAAATGATCAAATTCATTAGCCTATGGAGGACATTTTACATCTAAATCATAAGATATAGAAATCAATTCTGCCGTATCCTTTAAAATTATTTAAGATCACTCTTTGGTTATTATTTGTAAGTCTTATTTCTGATGAGAGTACTGCTAAGCTATAACACTTTAACTAAAAAGTTTTGATCTAGCTGTGCTATAGAATCTAGAACTTTGAATTTATAAAAGTTTACATTAATATGATGTCCCATGTGATGTGCACCAGCAATCTTTAATTAACACATTGATATTTCTATACCAGAACATATAAACATTGACACTTTGCTCTATTAATGGACTATAAATAATTTCATAACTGTTGGGTTTTATCCTGAGATAATTATAGATAGGTTTATGCTTTGCTACCAGTTAGTTAATAAAAAAAAATGGTACCCAGAATCATGAGGATTTCAAAATTGCATGTAAGAAGTATAAGCCATAGCTGGGTGGTGGTGGTGCATACTTTTAATTCAAGCACTGGGTAAACAGAAGCAGGCAGATTTCTCTGAGTTCAAGACCAAACTTGTATACAGAGCAAGTTCCAAGACAAGCTTCAAAAAGCTACACAGAGAAACCCTGTCTCAGAAAAAAAGAAAGAAAGAAAAAGAAAAAAGAAAAAGGAGTGTGAACCTTTGCTAATGTAGGTCACAGATTGAAAAATTAGAGTTTGCAAGCCAAGTCAAGTTAAGTCTGCAATAAAAAATTTTGGAGTACATAGTAACATTTATCTAAAGAGATACCATATCTACATATACTCTGTATTAATAGTACTATGTTGTAAGGAGGGCCACTTGGTTGTTCCTGCTGCTTAGAAGCTCAGATCTGAAATAACCACACAGAAACTGTATTAATTAAATCATGGCTTGGCCCATTAGCTTTAACTTCTTATTGGCTAACACTTATATCTTAATTTAACCCATTTCTAGTAATCTGTGAATCACCACGAGGCTGTGGCTTACCGGGTAAAGTTCTGGCATCTGTCTCCAGCGGGGCTGCCTGGCTTTACTCTGACTCTGACTCTTTTCTCCCAGCATTCAGTTTAGTTTTTTCTGCCTACCTAAGTTCTGCTCTATCAACAGGCCAAACCAGTTTCTTTATTCACCAATGGTATTCACAGCATACAAAGGAGAATCCCACACCACCTAACCCTTTCTGTTTAAATAAAAAAGGTTTTAACTTTAACATGGTAAAATTACATATAACAAAACAGGTATCAAGTAAGAATTACAGTTACAAGATTTATATCTATTTCATCTTTTATCATAACTAAGGAAAACTACAACTATAAATTCTTCAACTCCATCAAAGAATACAGAAGGATATGATATTACCTAAGTAAACAGGAAGTGCATTGTAAGCAACTTCCAAAACTCTAGAATTGACAGAGACTTCTTGCTGCCTGTAGAATATGCTCATTTAAAATTGTAATATATAAAAGTAAGAAATATAGGTTAATAGATAATCATCTATAATAGTCAAGTTTGTAGTCATGCTAGTTAGGTTTTCTAGATGTCCAGAGATATATTTCAGATGAATAGTCATTCTTCAAAACCTTCTTAAAACATTTTAAATGCCATATTCTGTAGTCTTTGAAAGGTTTTAAATGAGCCACAAAACACAATACCTTAATCAAAAGCAAATATATATATATAGTATAAAAATTGACCTTAAATCTGTATCAATAAACTAAGATTCATACCAATGCAAATCTCTATAGCATATTCCCCTTTAAATGTAAACAAACATTCATAGAGAATATTTGGGAATATTGGTATAGTTCTCTCCAAACTGCTTCTTGCTTTTTGTTGGACTAAGTAATTTTTGGGGGATTTTCACAGTGACCATTCAGGGGCTCTTGGTCCATCAAACCACATTAGTCTGGAAAGATTCCACAGGTTCTCATCCTCTGTGAAAACAAAAGAAGAACCTCTTTTCCAAAGCATCATATCCTTAGACCCAAATTCTGAAGTCAAGAAACCTTTAAAACATTTATGTTGGTTTAGCTTAGCAGCCCATACAATGAAATGTCTCTCTGCACTTAGCTCCTTCACAGCCAAAGAAAACTCAATAATATATATAATCCAGACTCTCTGTGTATATTCCATCTTTACGTGGCTTATTCGTTTTTACTCTATTACTTCTTAATGTATATTATCTTTACTCCATTTAATCTATGACAGTCTGTACTCTGTCTCTTTAAAGATTTTGTTTTATTTTTTATAAACCATTTACTTCCTTTTATAACTCTCTATACATTTTTTTCTTTCTTCTGACAAGCCTACATACATTTATTCAACACTGTGACCCATTTAGAGGTCTTTTCCATCTGAATTTGTCTTTATTGTGTATCTGTAATTATTTTCTGACCAGAAGTACTTCTATGTTGCCATTAAGCAAGCTGTAGAACTGTGTTCACAAACCCCATTTAAATGCTTTGCCTCCTGAAAAAGCCAGAGGTCATTCAGGCAGCACAGCCCAGAGAGTCAGCATTTCAAAATGGCACAGCTTTTTTTCTGCTACTGCTGAGTCAGGAAAACTTCTCTTAAAGGAGCTGCAGCATGCTGCCAGCAAACAACAAGAAGCTGTGTTAAACTCTGTATTTTTGTGTATAGAATACCTTTTAAGCTTTCTCAAGTTTTTAAGTGGATTTGCTTGGCCCCACATTGAGCACCTATTTGTTGCAAGGAGTGCCACATGGTCATTCTGGACTTTCAGCATCACAGACACGAAATAACCACACAGAAACTGTATTAATTAAATCATGGCTTGGCCCATTAGCTCTAACTTCTTATTAGCTAACACTTATATCTTAATTCAACTCATTTCTTGTAATTTGTGAATCAACACATGGCTGTAGATTACTGGGTAAAGTTCTGGCATCTGTCTCCAGTGGGACTACCTGGCTCCTCTCTGACTTTGCTCTTCTTTCTCCCAGCATTCAGTTTAGTTTTCCCTGCCTACCTAAACTCTGCCCTATCAACAGGCCAAGGCAGTTTCTTTATTCACCAATGACATTCACAGCATACAGCAAGGAATCCCCATCACCACTGAGTGCTTAGATACCATTTCAAAGCCTAAAACATCTAGTCTCAACAGCAACAGTTGGCTTGGAAACTTTATCAGGAAACTGATCTTGAGAAGTTTGACTTCTGCCTGTGTTGACCATAGCTTCACATATAAGATTGAGAACATGTGGTAAGTGGAATACAACTGATTATTTAAATCAAAATTAGACAGTTTGCAGTGGCGTATATGAGTATATGAATGTAAAATATTGGATAATAACCATATAAAAGAAAGTAATGTATTGTTATGATAGGACATTGATCTTATATTTTCATCGAGAGATCAAATAAAATAAAATTTGACTCTAAATAAAATAAAAAATCATTCTGTACTCCATTAAGCAACCATGAAGGATTTTAAAATGAAGAGAAAGTGATACAAATATAATAAAGGCATTTAGAAAAGATTCACCTGAAATAAGACAGAAAACTAGAAATAGAAAGATAAAAACACACGGGGCAAGAAAAGACAAAGAGCAATAGAAATTGCAGAAAATGGATGGCATCTAATCAATTCCTAATACATGAGTATTTGGGTTAAAGTGTCATAAGTAAACAGAAGTTCTATATAAATATTGCTGTTTTCCTGGATAGAAATCTGAGTCTCAGCAAAGCAAACAGATAGTCCTACAGTCACATAATCAAGCATCTATTTTCTTATATTACAATTGAAATACTTTAATCTGCATAGTAAAAATTACATTATTGGTAATGTTATATTAAAATTTGGTCAAAGTAACTATCTTGTCTCCTTTTAAGTTATGATTTACCCACCCTCAAAGGCAGAAATCATTAAAATTGTATGTTTTTAGGGCAGGAGACAGAGGACTGAGCAGTAACAAAGGCTGTTCTTCCATAGAAACAAGGTTTGATTCCCAGCACCCACATAATGGCACCCAACCATCTGTAACTCCAGGCCCAGGCAATCCAACACACTATTCTGGCTTCTGCAGCACCAGGCAGACATGTAGTTCACAAGTTCACAGATGGACAAGCAGACCCAAGTATCCATGTAATATATATATATATAGTTATATATATAGTTATATATATAGATATATATAGTTATATATATAGTTATATATATATAGATATATATAGTTATATATATAGTTATATATAGTTATATATATAGTTATATATAAAGTTATATAGTGGAGCAGAACTTAATACCATTGCCAGCTTGACATATGTTTAATAATCACATATTTTTTTTAAAAAAACTTCATATTAGAATTTTAGACTAAAAGAAACATCAAGAGACCTACCTCTCCACAGTTTTGCCCTTGAGTGATTGTTCAATTCGCACTAGCATTTTAAGATTCCCTTCCAAGAATGCTTGCTGTAACTTGCAGAACTCTGGTCACCAGGAAATACCCTGATTTCTACAACAGAACTACTCTGGTTTCTGTTTAGGGCTTAAGTGGGATTTGTTGGAATACTTTTTTAGATTTCACTTTTGGTTTTGAATGTTATATAAAACTGCTTTCAAATTTTCTTAAGGATGTTTCCTGTAGACAGTTGGGAAGAGACAACAGTGAAGGACCAAGAAAAGGAGAAAAATAAAAAGGACAGTAAAAAGACAGATCATTCACAGTGGCACACTGTAATAAGGAAAAAACTTTGCACCGGATGATACAGAACTCAAGAGACTTGAGTGAGAGAAAGGTGGAATAGAGGAAGGAGTTGGGGAAGAGGGAGAAAAAAGAGAGACCAAGCAGAGAGTAATAAAGTCTCCCTAGTAGGATCCTGTAATTAGTATAACGTTTTAATATTTGTTTCTAATACTGTTTTGTAATTGATATCTTCACCAAATCTATCAATAATAGATATACTATATTATTTACTGCTTCTTTTGGAAAATGAAATAAAATCTCCCTGATTACATAATGGGTTCACACTATAGGAAATCACTAACTTTTCAATTATCACCTAAAATTTCAATAAGGATATATTAAAGATACTCATTTCTTTTTCACTTTTGAGGAAGAACAAAATCTACATCCCACTTGTGAGTGTTGTTTAAAAGTCTCATTTCTATTAAGAAAAATAGCAATATTTTTGCTTCTTGGAGAATCTTTGCATGGAGAATTATTCGTATTTCTTTCAACTTTTGCTTGGTGTACAGCTACAGAAGAATGGCTATAGAGATAGTACATGTTCACAGATAAGCAATTGCTGATAGGATCTTTGCTTTTGTTGTTGTTGTTGTTGTTGTTATCTTGTATAAAAACAAACAAAAAGGCTCATTTTTTTCCAAAGGGAAGACTCATAGTCTCTGGGTCAGTTCTAACAGTTTGATGAATTAAAAGAAAATTAAGAATAAATAAATATTTCTTCAAGTGACTTCCTGTCAATGTGATATTTGTCATTCCACAGAGTTTTTTCAGTTTTCAAACCCTGTATCTCCTTACCTTTTAGGCTCTCTTTCACAAAAACTAAGGTACTTGGACATAGATCATAACTAATCTAACAAGAAGAGACAGTAGATTTAAAATATAAGTGCTTGCTCGGGATCCTGGCTCTGACATCTGTGTCCTATGCAAACTGGTCATAATAATTAATCTCAGTGAGCTTCAGATCCATTATCTATAAAATTAATAGCTAAGTCTAGACAATTCCAAGACTGAGAATTGGAAGAAATGGTGTTTTGGCTCATTTTTGTGAGCAATTGAATTCTCTTTATTTATATCTCTTCAAGTCATCAGTAGTCAAGAAAGAAGTCTCCAGATACTGACATTTCTTTCAGACTAGGGCGTTCAAAGCTTTTTTAGTGTTTTAAATGAATACAGTTTCTGTTGAATTATTTTGGGTGTAAGCTAGCTGGGCACCAGGAACGCAGCCTGCCCGCTCCTCTCTTACTACAAATTGGCGCCCAACGTGGAGCCCAAACCCACAACCCTGAGATTAAGAGTCTCATGCTCTACCGACTGCCCTAGGATGTGGCTTACGGGCTTGAGTCTAACCAGTCTCCATCTTGGGCCAGAGAAGCACACACTTCCCTTCCTCCCAGCATTCCATCCTGTCTACTCCACCTACCTGATTTCTGCCTTATCAAAAGGCCAAGGCAGTTTTCTTTATTTAACTAGTGAATGCAATACAAATGAAGAAGCACCTCCTATACCACTTTTTGTTGCAAAAAGTCATGTTTCAAGACTGAGAAGCCTGTGTTTTTGAAGTAGCCACTGACATAATACATGAATTCTTTTTCCATCACTGTTCTCTGTTCTAACTCCTGGAACTACTGCATATTTAGTAACTTTAACCACTGGCCAACTCTGACAGCTTGGAAGAAGAAACTTGATTTAGAAAAATGCTCATGCTGGGTGGTGGTGGTGCATGCCTTTAATCCCAGCACTCAGGAGGCAGAGGCAGGCATATCTTTGTGAGTTCCAGGCCAGCCTGGTCTACAAGAGCTAGTTCCAGGACAGGCTCCAAAGCCACAGAGAAACCCTGTCTCGAAAAACAAAAAAAAAAAAAAGAAAAATGCTCAAAGTAAAGCGATGGTAAATAAAAAGCAATGCAAGAGAATCCCACAGTTACTGAACAACCAACAGAGTATCGGCCTAGATTAACCCTGAAAATAAAACTGCAAGTGTAAATTTTAATCAGCAACAAATAGAGAATGGAAGAATTTTACAACACTATTTCAGTAGGTTGATATCAAGTTCGTTCTTTGTATTTTTTTACATAGATCATCAGATTGAGTATGTCAGCTTGGTAGGCATAACTATAAATCTGTATATTTTCAAATAGCTAAACATACCGAGTATGGGAAGTTAGAGGGAACATTCCTGACCCTATCTGCCTGTATTAAAAGTTCTGGAAAGTAGCAAGTATAGTGTATTATGTGAGGGCAATCCATAGCAAGGACCACCTGTAGGAATATGTAAGGCTGCTGAGTGGTTCATTGAAAGATTTCTGTTTGGAAAACTGTTTCATAAATACACCCCTGAAAACAGAAGAAAAGGCTTGACAATTGCTTTCCTTGCCTTATATTTTTGCCCCTAGACTCAAAATGAGAATAATAACTAAGAAAACCTGAGAACTCACCTACTTGGCAGTATTTTTCAGTTAAGGTGCTTTTGGAAACTATTTTCAGTTTGTTTTTTAAATACCCCTTAAATTATCTTTACATAATAAATTTACCTAAAATAAAGGCAAAATCAGACCTGTTTGTTTTTTTAAAGAAATTTAATCTGTTTAATCCACAAACTTTCCATAACTTTAATTAAAAACTAAAATACCAAGTAAAAACAGTGAAACTAAGACACTTTTCAAAGTCCACGCTTTTCCAGCATTCCAAAGCAAAAGCTCTTTAGTTTGTGTACCAATTGGAAGAATAAGAAAAAAAAAAAAACATGAATGGGAACCGCAATGTTTCATAAAACAGACTTTTGCATCACTGAAGGATTCTTCTTAAATTACTATTGAATTTCTAACTTCCAAAACTGAGTTCAAAGATTAAATAAATTTCACAGTGAATAAGGAAACTTTTCAGCAGGTCACTTTAAAAAAGTTAAACAACTCCCTTATTTTTTTCCTCATAAACCAACAAAAGTTCATGTTTAAAATTCCCAAAGTTATTTCAAAACCGTCATTCATCCTTCCTGAGATCCAGTCACTTTCTCACATAAAATTGTTTTCTTTTTCAGGTGTAAGCATGACTTTAAAAATAGGTCTCCAAGATAGAAATGAAGTAGAAAGAGTTTTGTTACTCTAAACATACAGTTACATAAAGTTCCAGTGTGATTTGCACAACAATAAATGTATTGGGGGAATGAAACTATTGCCTTTGCATATATGAGTATTTATGACCTTAGCTGAATACTTATTATATTCTTGTTTCTAAGGTATGAAATAATGAATTTCAAGGAAATGGGAAAAGATTATTTTGATTACATCAATGTTGGAAGTTGGGACAATGGAGAATTAAAAATGGATGATGATGAAGTATGGTCCAAGAAAAATAATATCATCAGATCTGTGTGCAGCGAACCATGTGAGAAAGGCCAAATAAAGGTAATATAGAACCTACATTCCTTTAATTGTTTCAAATTTAACAGTATTTACTCTCATTGTATATTTCTTTATTTGTCACTTGTTTTATATTTTATATTGTAAGCTCATAAACTCAGAAAATGAGTTTATTTTTTACTTTATTCTGATCAGTTCTTTAGAAAGCCTAGCATTCAACTCATAATAGTCTAGGTAGGTAATCTGAGCTCATTAATTCAACTGAGAAGTCGTGTTTGATCTACTCACTTTTTCTGCATATGAATGTATCTAAAGATAATGATTCCTGAGAATAAGTAGTTTAGAGCTGGAAAACATATTTAACAAATAGCTATCAAAAATCTCAGTGTAATAGTTCATTAATATCAATGGGAGAAAATAACATGATATCTTCATCAGTAGATTTAATATGAATGAGGAAAAATACATGAAAGGTAAGAAATATTATGATAATGTGATGGCTTCACTAAAAGAAAATATTATAGGAATATAGGCTCTTCTGAATATAATTTCAAGCATCAGACTATAAAACTGGGTATGATTTCAAGGAAAGATCACAGATGGAAACCAGCAACAGACAAGGTACACAAGTAACAAATAGGATACTGGAATGATATTGAGTAACTGAGAGTACATAAATGGTTGCTATAAGTAGTTATTAGGAAAAAACATTAAAATAGCAGATAAAGGCCAATTTTCATGGACAGTCTTCAATATTATACTAAATAACATATTTTATGGCAAAATAATAGTTAATATTGACTAAAATGTTGACACATATTGGCCCCAGTACATGATATTAGTAAGTATATTTATGGACAATGAAACAAGAAATAAGAGTTAAAATATAGGATGCTGACTGTGGTGGCAGAGAAATGAATGATAAGTGTCAATATGGAAATAGAAATGACATTGGATAAAAGCTTTGCAGAGCTACGGACACTCAGTACCAGCTGTTGATTAAAAATTTGGTCAGGAAAGAAAAGCAAAATATGAGAAAATCAACTGCGATTCCAAGTCCTAGTAACAAAAAGTACCATTGTCATAAATGAAAGAAAAATGAATACCTGAGATATTGCTCATCAAATAGGCTACTTAGCAGAACTCCTAATTACAGCATTATGGAAGTAAGAACAGACTCTTGTATTTTCTGGTATGTTCATGAACACACACACACAGACCACACACACCAAAAACAAACGTGGTTTGAAAGGAATGTGGATGGGTTAGTTTCAAGATTTTTGATTTTTGATATAACAAAGCAATGAAAATTGATCTAGAAAAGAAGAAAAAAGAAATCATACATATAAGGCCAATGATCTGGATTTAAGAATAAAGTAATTAGAGCTTAAATTGACACTGTGAGTAGATTCAAAATGTTCAACCTGAAAGTTCAAAAAATTAATAATAATATTGGACACCAAAAATAAGACTTCAAAAACATATGCTTTGAATATAAAGTGGAAAGAGGTTGGGGAGAGTGAATTCTGAGAGAGAGGGAGACAGCAGAAAAATGCTGTCAGCCAACGAGGTGGACAGCAAAAGACAGGCTAGGGAAGAGGAAAAAAGAGGAACAGAGATGAAGACTCAAAATTATCATTTCCTCTGGATCTTCTGGGAGAAAAGGCAACCAAATGGACAGAATATAATGACAGAGTATGTGGGGGGGGGGAAGCAGGTAAGAAACAATTTGCTCTGAGGATACTAATTTTCAATCCTGAAAATAAAAAACATCAACAAAGATGAAATAAAAATATAATTAAGAAAACAGGGAAAGTTAGTTAGTGAAGCATAATATATTGGAAGAAGAAAAATGATATTGAAATAGTTTAATTGCTTATCAAGTAAGTATTGTTATCTCAGGCATGCAGAATACTTAAATTTCCTTTAGTCTTTTCAATCAATCTTACATTCACTCAAACTTACAATGTTTTTGAGATATTATGTGCAAACAGAAATATTTTAACATTGATCTTAAGGTACTCAGTAGGGGCACTAAGGATTTTGGAAACTAACGCTAGACATAAGATAAACAAGACCAATAAAATAAATATAATTTTAACACATGGAAATCGATGTGGAATTTTCATTGGTTAATAAAGAGACTGCTTTGGACATATAGCGAGGCAGAACTTAGCTATGCAGGGAAAACTAAACTGAAATCTGGAGAAGGAAGGCAGAGTCAGGGAGAAGCCATGTAGCCCTGCCAGAAACAGACGCCAGAACTTTAGCCGGGAAGCCACAGTCACGTGGCAAAACACAGATTAATGGAGATGGGTTAAATTAATATGTAAGAGTTAGCCAATAAGAAGCTAGATCTAATGGGCCAAACAGTGATTTAATTAATAAAGTTTCTGTGTGATTATTTCGGGGCTGAGCAGCCAGGAACCAACAAGCAGCCTTCTCACAACAGGAAATGGCTTAACAGCTTGTGGAATTTCTAAAAATATCTATATCTTTGTTATGATATATAACAAAAGTTGAAACTATGACCAGAAAGCTAAATCTGACCTACTGCCTGTCTTATTTATAAATAAAGTTTTAATGAAATACAACCA
The DNA here is from genome assembly GCA_004026605.1 of Ondatra zibethicus. Classification (NCBI taxonomy): domain Eukaryota; kingdom Metazoa; phylum Chordata; class Mammalia; order Rodentia; family Cricetidae; genus Ondatra; species Ondatra zibethicus. Next base: position 5,195 of record PVIU01002536.1, on the reverse strand, counting down.
CACTCCCATTTTTGTTGTTGACACATTGTCTGTGGATAATCATATGCTTTACAAGCACAGTTCGGTAAATTAGATATGACAGTAACTATATGCTCCAAGCTCTAAATACATGCTATTTGACAGAAAAGTTTCCTTACTCATGGTACATGGTAACAGAGACATTTTTAATTTTGGCAAGTGACCTCACTATGTCTAAAATCTTCATGTGAATGCTTTTTGTCGATTCTTCTAGACTATCACCTACTCCTATTTCTGAATGCTACCTATAGAAACCAATACAATTTGATAATCGTGGTATATACCTTGCTTTCTGGAAATCCATGACATTATAGTTTGAACACATACCTTCAAAATCCTTGAAAGAGATTTCTTGGCCTGCTTCTCTACCATGTTGCATGGGATATTGCTGATACAATGATAGAGCTTGATTCTCTGTCCCCATAGTCTTAACCTTGGTTCCGTATTTACATTTGCTTGGTTACTCATTTTCAAATTGTCTTCTCAGTAGATCTCGTTTCCGCTCTATGCAGTAAACATTTGATATCATTTTCTTAATCTCTCTTAAATCGGTAATGGATCACCTTCTTCCATAGTAACATCTCCTGGCATTGTCCCGAGATTTATGAACTTGATTTTCCATGGAGGCTTAGCATCCTTTCAGGGACAGTGAAAACACCTTTACTTCTAGTATGTTCACAGCTGGAGCTGCTAGGAAAGAGCATTGCCACTGTGTCTTGTCATAAGTGATGATATGAATCAAAACAGAACATGCAAAAAGCTTAAACCAAATTGGTTTTGAATGATTGAAGAAAATATATCAAGTTGTCATGATTCAAGGAGAATCACATGGGAATTATTCTTGGAAAAATAAATGCATTTATATGAGCAAAATATTGACATTAATAATGAATGAAAAATGAGCCACAGGCTATCAGCATATTTCAAGGGTGAAAAACTCAGTATCTTAAATTTTGCCAACCCTTCTAAAGGTCTAAAGAGAATGTCTCATTATTTTAAATAAACCTACTTACATTACGTAGTCTAACAATTATCTAAGAGTAGTTCGGATTACCCTGAAAATGAAATTCTCCTTTCTTAAATATATATTTAATATATTTAATATTAATATAATATATGCATATATATATGACTAATAAAAGTAGGTCATATTTTAGTCCCTTACATTTTATGAATCACTAATCATTTATCTGAAGGAAACTCTATAAAAAATGAAAACTCTTGAACAAGAAGAATCTGGTTTAGTTTCTACGCAGCACCATTAATCAGAATTTTAAATCTTCCCCTCAGGTGATCCGGAAGGGAGAAGTAAGCTGTTGTTGGACGTGCACTCCCTGTAAAGAGAATGAGTATGTGTTTGATGAGTATACCTGTAAGGCATGTCAGCTGGGGTCCTGGCCCACCGACGACCTGACAGGTACGTATGTCACAGTGTCTACACATTCCCGCGAAATCAACCCAGATGTTATGTGGTCATGAAGAGGAAAGGGGCATGCCTCCACATAGCTTTCATTGAACATAGTCTAGGGTTCAAAAATTCCTTTGGAAATAGAAGCCTTCCCAAAGCAAGGCTCGTCATGGAAAGCTTTAGATTTCAGAGGAAGTTCTGCCTGATTTCTACCCTGACTCCCAAACAGAACTCTTGGTTGTCTACTGGGCACACTTAGCCCATTCTCAGAACATCTTACACATTCCTAAGCAGGCCATGAGATTCCTGTTAAGAGATGGACATACATCACAAGTCCAAGAACAAAAGATTTTTTTAGTAAAAAATTGTATCTTTCTTTTTTTTTTTTTTTTGAAACCTTAAGTTTCTCAGTAAACATTGTTGTTTTTAGGCACTGCAGGCAAAGGCCAAGATAGGCCTGCCCTTGTATATTTATTTGAATTTGGTTTAATTTATGATCTTTATTTCAAAAACTACTCTTATATGCCATAGTGTTCATCCCATATTCAACATTTGTTTTCAATATTTCCAAAAGTAAACTGAAGTCCAAATCCCCACAACCCTATTTCCAACCTCTCATCAATAAACTCAATATGCATATTTGCCTAAATGAAATAAAGGCACAGAAATTAATATTATCTCTCTGTCTTAAAGAAACTTATAGTTTAGTGCTAAAGGAAAAATATACAAACATGATTAATACAATGAATGTAAATGAAGATAACCATATCAAACAAACTGAATCAAATATAAAGACAAAGGTTGCACGTACATTCTCATTTGTGGGTCTTAGACTTTATAGAAACATAAAATCATATATGCATAAAAGTCATGAACATAAAAGCAGCACTGTGTAGGGAAAGACATACGACCAATGAGAAGGGGAGGAGGAAGAAAGGGGGTAATAAGAATAGAGATGGAATATGTTCAAAATGTACTGAATATTTGCTTGAAAATGGTCTTCCGTATCTTAGTATAATTAAAGGAAGCCTTAAAAATCACTCCTGATAGAGCAACCACCTGGGATATGTCTAGTGGTTCCAGTATTAAGAGATGTTTTAGCACAGAATTCCTAGAAGATAGGTCATAAGATCATCAGTGTTAAGTCCCTCCGTCATTGAGTAAATGATTACCCATGGCCATTGTACCAGCTTACATCAAAGCCCTGATTATAAAAATGCTGTGGTCTGGAGCCCTTTGAGGCTTGCTCACACTAAGACTCTTTATTAGTGAGTGATAATTTATACAGACTATTTCTCTTTCTTAAAAAGATTTAATAAAACATCCAAGAGCCTAGTGTTAGTGTTCCCTCCAGTATCATTAAGATCATCACCTAGAAATGATGCAGGAATGGCTCATACACTGCTTCCTTGTCTAATATAATAGGCACACACAATCACACTCTTTCATTTCAGAAAATGTCCTTGTGTAAAGACAAATCCCCCCATGGTTAATTCCTCTTTCTTCTTGCTCAGTAACTTCTTGGATAAGTAATATGCACTCACATTTACACACTTTCTCATCCTCGATTCAGTAAACCAATTCTTCTCCCACTTTCCCTGCTGTTAGAATCTACCATGATTTGGAACCACAAGGTCATTTGTCATTTCTTATTTTACAAATGTTTCTGTTCAATGAAATGGACTTGATGCTGAACATTTTGGAAAATGTTACAACCCAGGTTTCTCTATCCTATGTAAATGTTATTTCTGATTTTGCTCTTTTTTTTCTCTTTTTTTTTCTTTTTTTGTCTGTTTGGGGCAGGAGATGTGGGCTGCTGTTGCCTGTTCCGTATCATCTAGGCCATTAAACATGGAGGTTTCCCCAGTTTAGATGTTTGCTCACTGCGGTTTTCCTATTACAAATTTCCCCCAAAGATGTGATCTATTTTGATCTTTAAATGTCTGCCAATGCCATTGGACTGCAAACCTCATTCTTTGCCTGAAATTCAGATGTGGGAATATAAATTACAAGTGTAGTTTCTTCTTCAGTCTGAAGACAGGAAAGCCAGGCATTGACAAATCCACTCAAATCCTCACATGGGCTTATAAACCATAAGATTGTGTTTGTGTCTCTCTCTGTGTGTGTGTGTGTGTGTGTGTGCATGCGTGTGTGTGCATGCATGCATGTGTGCATGCATGTGTGCATATATGTATGAGGGTGTGAATGAAGTGGGCACTCAGTTCATACAAGTCTACCTGATTATTGTAGGAGGTCACTTGTTCATTACCGGCTGCCCAGAATCAAAATAATCACTCAGAAAGTGCATTAATTAAACTACTTAGCCAATCACTTAAGCGTATTGATAGCTACCTCTTACATCTACAGTTATCCCATTTCCATTATTTTATATTTTACCATGAGGTTCGTGGCCTACCGGCAAGGTTCCAACTGACAGCTTGCATCTTTCCCCTCTGGCAGCTACACGGCGTCTCCTGACTCTGCCTTGTTTCTCTATATATCTTTTCCATCCTGGCTATAATTAAGCCACTAGCTGAAAAGCAACTTCTTTATTCATTAACCAATAAAAGCAACACATAGGCAGAAGGACTTCCCACACCTGTATAACCATTTTACCTGTTGTAAAATGATGGAGCATTATATAAATCAAAAGTGTTATACATTTAGGAATAGCCCAGGAAAAGACTCTTTGATTAAGGATTTTACTTTTTATCTTGTAGACAGTATGGAACTTGCAGAGATTTTCAAATGGAAAAATTACTTTTTGTTTCTGGCTACCAGCATAGATGTGAGTGTGTGTGTGTATCCTCATTGAGGACAGCAAATAGTTATACTTTACCTAATAGTCATCAGGTACTACTACCAGCAGTGATAAGTATAAAATGACCCCTGCTCTCCAAATATTGACATTCTAAATGTTGACAGATATAATAAATGATTAGATGTTAAAATCAGAGATGAGCAGAACAATGTGGAAATCCAGATCAATATAAGCTAACGGTTGCAGCTGAAAATCCCTCCTTCAATAAAGTACATGTATATATGAATCAAAGCAAAAAGAGTAGCTTCCTACATGAAAAATAAAGAAAAATGTATTTGTGATGCTATAATGCAAGAACCAAGAAGAAACAGTATGGAGAAGAAAGCCACGGCAGCTAAGCAAATACCAAGGCTTTTTAGTGTTCTCTAAATCATGGTAAGTAAGATTAAACCCATTTACTTATTCAGTCATCTAGTAATCCACTCAATAAGAGCATATCTAATGCCATCTCTGACCTAGATAAAAGGAAGGAAAATGTCTTTCCCTTCTGTCGACCATGTACATTGGGTGAAACCTCTGTGTCAAAAGAAAGATTAACAAGAGAAAAACATTATAGTTGGTCAACATAAGATGTAACTTTTGAGCCTTAGTTTTGCTTGTTTTTTTATTCTCTTTAAAATAGAACTCTCTATGCTACTCAGATTGGTCTCCAAGTCCTGGTCTCACCTTGCTTAGGTTTCATGAAGAGCTGGACATCAAGACAGTACAGGTCTATGCTACCATACAAGTCTAATATTAACTTTGGAGTCACATAAAAATGTCCACAAAGCAATTTATACCTGATAGAATAGTTGAATCTGAGTGGTTATGTACCTGGGTTTAATTAAAAAAGAATACATACAAATACAAATAAAGAGGAATTGTGGTAAACTGTGGTAGGAAAGTCATGGGCTTAGCATAGCAAGGCTTGCTTGTTCCACTTTCTCTCTGTACCCTTTTTCTAGGCTG